>JAVRRU010000011.1:600000-881718 GCA_035928005.1 Exophiala sp. CCFEE 6388
CTTGATAGACCGCATGCAGAAACTCAAGTTCGACAAGTCTGTGCTGCGGGTGCGAAAATGCAGACAGTCCCTCGGCATCATTTGTGATCAGCCTTACGACAAGAGTCGAGTTGCTCATCAAAGGGCCAAACTGAGGGCGGACATCCTGGACGGAAAGACGTATGCGACTGAACAGATAAGTTGGTTTGTCCGACAGGTGAGAACCGAACGTGAGAAGGCTGGGGAATCACTGACTGTGCAGGGCGAATTGCTGGAGAGTGACATTGTCGAGCACAGCTTCTTCCGCAATATTGCGAAAAACAAGCCGTGCACACCTTTCAACAGCCAAATAGCAATCTGCTATTCAGCGGGCGCATTGCCCAACAGTATGCAAGAAGGTGAGTCGCAATGTACTTCGCAATGCCTGAGCACAGTACTGAATCGTGGTAGATGGTGCCGAGCTGTGTTATGTGATGACGTCTGATCTATCAAAAGTCGATCTCAAGCGCTTCAGAAAGATCAAGAAACATTGGTGGGAGTTCAAAAAGCCGCCGTCGTATTACGAAGCCAAATACAAGATCAGATTTTGCTTGAACGCTGCAAACATTGAGTGCGAGCTTTGGTTCGACGACCGCAAGTACAACGAGCCGAATTCGTTGCAGGTGCAATTCGAGAGTGGGATGTGGACACAACGACCCAAACAACACCGGTCCGGAAGTCGCGATCGTGGCATACCAGACAGTCGGTAGTGTCAAAGTTCATGACGCTTTCCCGAGATGTATGGCGTGCAAAGCTACAGCATTGCAATAGCGATAGTGATAATTGATGGTTAATGTTATCGGGTGTTTGTAGGCTGACATCTCCCCGCGTCGTGGTCCGTGCGGTGCTGATCGACCGGACCTTATCGATTGTGCCTGCCGCGATTGGACCACAATAATAATGTACCATAGTAGATCAAGCACGCCATCGGCCAGATGAAAGGCGAAGCGTCAAGGAAAGTACCATTTGGGGAGCATGTCTACCCCATCATGGCCGTCTGGGAGACCTCATCCTCAATCTCATCGTTTTCAATCCATTGCAATTTTGTCGTGTGAGCCTCTTTGCCAGAGTCGCCATTGCCGTACAGGATTACGGAGAGAGACTCGTGCCAACGAAGCAAAACCAGTTCCAAGATGTCTGCTATCCAGAAGAACGTCGAGGCAACGTCCGAGAAGTATACTTCGTCTTTCACTCAAGGCCATCTAGCACTTCCGCCAGCAAAGAAATACCTCGTCTTGACATGCATGGATGCGCGTATCGACCCTGCACGAGCCTTTGGCATTAACCTGGGTGATGCGCATGTCATTCGAAATGTGAGATATACTGACCATCCCTGTTCTTGCCTTGCTTTTCCCAAACATAACATCCGGGGTGTCTGAGGCTGCCGCGAGTCGCTCAGTCTGACACAAAAGTGCACAGGCTGGTGCCTCCGCACACGACGGATTGCGCAGCATCGTTATCTCTGAGCAGCTTCTCGGCACTCAGGAGATCGTCCTCGTCAAGCACACTGGATGCGGGATGTTGACATTCAAGAACGAGGACGCTTACGGCATCGTCGAGAAGAATCTTGGGTAGGCACTTCCTGCAATTGTCGAAGTCCTGTGCTGATACACTCCAGCTCTGATGCATCGGCCGAGCTCAAGGCTCGCGGGCTGGATTTTCTCGCATTTCCCGAATTGGAGCAAGCCGTCAAGGACGACTTAATGTATCTGCACGATACTAAGCTTGTGCCAGACAACGTGGCTATCAGCGGATGGATATATGAGGTTGAAACAGGCAAGACCCGGAGAGTGGTCTAGGTTTCAGGACTTGATCTCACGCTCTTGTAGATGGCGGCGCATGACCGCCACGCGCCATTCATTAAGAGATGACAAGCCGTAATGAAAGTCCTCGAGGCGAGATTATGTTCAGCCTTGCAGGCCTCGGCTTTCGAGTTACTCCTGGAAAGTCCTTCTTGGCGCTGACATAATGTGCGGACTAGGTTCAACCCCAATATATTGAAAGTGTGTGCATGGAGGCTCCGTGCATGACGTGACGTCGACCAGGATCTGAGATCGAACAAAGTTGCGCCATCAGTAGCGAAGCATGCAGGATCGGCAGTTCCTGGGTCGTGCATGGTCCCCCAATCCTTGATATTCTGTCGAACTCTATTGCCAACATCCTAGACATCATTACTCTCATTTCAATGTGCTACCACATTTCCTACCGGGTAACCACATTCGTTTTCTCTCTTTTGTATTTGTAGTTAGTTTAATTCACCCTCGTCGCACGATGACGGGGAAGGTTGAGAGCGAGAAGCTCGGGACGGACACAGAACTTCAAAAGAAGTCACCGCTGCCGACTGGAGGTGCTCGGCAGGTTGAAAATGTCGCAAAGCCAATACCGGCTACAACGAAAAGCAAAGAAGATTCAGGCGCATCAAGTCCGGCGACGTTGACTGGTCTCGCGAAGTTGGATGCCCACACATTCAACACCTGGACTCATGGCGACAGTCGAAGGCGCATAGATGTACCACCCCGTCTGCCATTCGACCTTCGACAGCATAAATTATCGATTGCAATATTCACGTTCCTCGCATATGCAGAGTGCTGTTTCATCCCGCTCGGTCTTTACTATGGCTTGAGTAAAGGCACGAGTATGAGATCTGGTAAGTCGTCCGAACCCACCATACGGCAACGTTCAGTAGGGTAGCAGCTGACAGCCAAGGGCAGGCTTGTACTTTGCCATCATCACAAGTCTTTTCGGTTCCGTGAGCGGATATGAGTTCGCTATGCGATCATGGCGAATTATGCGGTATGGTGAAGACTACCGACCTTTGTACGGCAGCCAATACTTTCGCGGATTCGACGCAACTCAATACGTGCTATTGACTCCATTCACCATCATGACCATCATTCAGGTTGTATTCAGCTGCCCTCGATATCCCTCGGTCAAGGCTCTGGCGTTGCCAATGCCTGTCGGATTGATAGTCCTCGGTGGAATATTCGTGGTCAACGGCGTGGCTGCGCAGCGAGGTTGGAGATTGATGCACACCCGATTGAGCTCGCACGTCAGAAATACAGTCTGTCCACCACTCACGTTCGTCTTCTTGGAAGACGTATGTGCTGTCGACGGCCAAGGCGGCAAGAGGTATCGAAAGGCAGCAATGGCTAGATACCATGCATCGCCACATTTCAGAGCTATGTTGATGAAGCTGCAATGGTTTTGGGCTGTCAGCGCTATTGTCGTTGGTGCAGCAGTAATAGCGTTAATTTGGGTCGTCAGGGAAGACGTTGCATACGGCGTCGGATGGGGTGTACCATCGCTGTGGACGGCTGTCGGGACCTGGCTGACTGTGGTATGGGTGCAGAGAGAATTGCGCATCGAGAAAGTAACCTGGATGTCACACCGGATAAATTCGGCATGAGTAAATTAACAATCGGAGCTGGTACTGTACTTGTGTGTCCATGATGAAGCATTGTACATCACGGGCCGGATTCTGTTGTTGAGGAAGCTTGTGCCTTAGACTTCTGTGGACACGAACCCGTGTCGACCTGCATGATCCACTCCAGAGCTCTTTTGATGTATTTGTCCTCCTTCGTTTCTGTGGTTGCCGACGAGGCAGTGGTTGAGTTGATAGGCCGAATCACAGACTCGACCACTTCTATCGTGATCGCACGAGCCTCACCGGCCTTTTTCAGACACAATTCAAGATCTCCCAAGTACATGCCTTCTGCAGACTCGTCGATGAGTTCCGATATGTGTCGATTACGTGTAAGTATTGTGTCCAGCTGACTCATCTGGGCTGGCGATGCTGGTGTCGTGAGGTGCAGCTTCTCCAGTCTTTGCTTGACCACAACATGTATGCTTTGCGGAATGCGATTCAATACTTTGAGTGCTTGCACCTTGACACCAGCAGAGATGGCAGCTCGATCACTGTCGTCGCTCGTGTCATTGGCTTCATTGCTGTCTTCATCGTCACTGAGAGCCTCGCCAAATGGGTCATCATCGTCGATGTTCTCTTCGGGATCCCATTCCTCCAGCTCTTTGACAGCATCCTTCATCAAGTCAAGCCATTGCTTCGACTTCCGCAGGACATAGCCTGGGACGCCTTCTTTCGCCAACATACCGAGTCTATCACAGTCATCCCAAACCCGCCCAGTGGCTTCAGTGAATGTCTTCTTCTCGCCTGCAGGCACTTCTGTCCTTGGTTTGCCGTCACTACTGCGGTTTTCCACCAGGCGGAGCAGACTCTGAATATCCCGCAACAACGCAGCCGCAAGAGAGCGGCATTCCGCAGAGTAGGATGGAGTGAAAAGTTCTGGGGTTGTCAGCAGCGCCGCGGTGACCAGAGAGGTCAGGATGGATTCGTTAAGGGAGTTGAGGCATGTCGTAGCCGCAGAAGGCGTGAACGGAGCCGTTATGGCCAGCAAGGATAGCTTAGTCGCTTGGGACTTCAAGGCCGTGGCAGCTGCTTCTAGCAGTATGAGAGGAGAAGGGGTATCATCATTCGTAGGAGGCAAGTCGACTGAAGCGTTTGGTGCAAGCGAGGATGCGAATCGCTCGCACAGTATGATCGATGTCTGCAGCGTGGCATCCAGTGGCCTTGGAGCCGGTGCCGGCATGTTGCGACTTGCTGCCAGATCTATACCTGCTTCCTCAAACTCCGCCACCAACAGACGGAATCAACAGGTACTCTGTCGTATGAATGAAGCGGACTCGCAGCACAACATGGATTGATTGTTGATGCGCAGTAATTTTCCCGGCTAAAATCCGGGCAAAGAAATGGCTCTGGCGCTCTGAAACACCGTCGCAAAGGTGCGTCATGTTTCACTCGACGAGTTGTGACGAGGACTACTGTACTGTACTTGGGAGTGGAGCATCACGATATCTGCCATGAAGGGGTGCCTAATGGGTAGACATGCCACTACCAACAACGACGAAAATGCCTGCGGATATTGTGACGCAGCACATTTCTATCTTGATTCGTTGGCGCCGAGGGCGGATGTTGACCTGATCAGGTCTTTGACACAAAAGCCCCAGGACGACTCCTGTTGAGCTAAGTACTTGCGGGTACTTGTACCCGAAGAACCATGCGGCACACAACATGCTTCTGCAGCCCCGGCATGACTTGGCCCCAACTACAATGTCTCTGGGTCAAATCTAGAGATATGCTTGATAGGCATTGGCGAGAGCAATCTCGTCCCTGATCTGCTGGATTTTGCCACAACAACTATTGGTGTGTTTGGAATGCGACGTGTGAGTCAACGGCCAGGGTTTAGCAAGACCTACAAATACTTCTCAATATATATCAGAGTGGTGTACATGCATCTATGCGCTTGAACCTCCATCATTCCATCACGAAACGTCCTCCAGCGTCATTGGCTCAATTGATATGTCTTCCACTCTACCGTCGTCGGAGACCACATCGGCAACCTTGGTTGCGAACCTCGCCCGACTGGGTGCGCTGATGCACAAAAACAGCGACCTGTCCCTGATTTGGTCCGAACTCAGCAGAGTACTAGCCCAGCAATTTGGACATTCGCTCTTCACCATTCTCACATACTCGTCCACGCTGGGTGTTACACGTATCTACAGCACCAGGCCCGACCTGCACCCGTTGGGGACCCGCTATCCAGGCGGCAGCAGTCTTGACGCTGGACCTCCGGAGCGCGCGGCTTGGATCCAACGAGTCCTTGTGGAAAGTGAGACGTGGCGAGGGTCGACCAAGGAAGATCTGAAGGCCGTCTTTGACGACTGGTCGCTCTTATGGAGTGTCGGGCTGGGGTCGGTGTTGAACATTCCTGTGCGGCTTGAGGACAAGACCATCGGGTCTCTCAACATTCTTGACAAAGAACATGCGTACGATGCGGCGGACCTGGACATCGGCATTCTTATTGCTAGTATGGTGGCATTTCACGTTCAGAAGGCTGGACAAACACTGGCATTGGCGTCCGTCGTTTGAGGCCTAACCAAGAAGATAGAATAACGCTGTCATCTCGAAAGCAAAAGTCTTCGACGTGATTATCTTGTACAAAACCTCAGCTCTGTCGAACTCTCGATTCTGTCCGATTGTGATACGACATTCATGCTCGTTCTTATCTAAACTCGATTCCACGAACACGTATACCCCTCCAGTCGCCAATGCTTTTCGTAGGACTCTTCACTCATAGTTTGTTGTACAAAGGTACCCCACGTCACGATAATCGAGCATGTGCATGTTGCTCCCATTGAGTCCCCCAGGACTGTCGGTGCATCGCCTACAGTGAATAGCGAATGTTCTTGTTCTGCCAGTCGGTCTCGTCTAGCTCAAGCTGAGCGAGCGCATCTTCAGCTTCATCTCCCATCAGGATATTCTCTTGTCCCATCCCTTGACTACGTTTCTTGTTCCACGCGGCCATAATTTGTCGCATCGTAAGAATAATGACAATATTGAGCACAAAGCATGCAATCATGACATCAAAAGCGGTCTCACCAAGACAGTCAGCAAATCTGAAGCAGGCATGACACAAATTGACGCACCTTATAACCGGGGGCTTCACGAGCCAGAAACGTCTGTGGACCGATGATGTATCCCGCGCAAAACCCAAGAAACAGCATGCCATTGACAGTGGCCTTCTTTGTATGACCGCAGATGTTACTGGAGACCAAACTCAAGATGGTGGGAAAAGCACTGGCGTAAGCACCAATGAGCCACAACCCCGCTAGGCGGCTGATTTTCTCGCTGGCAGGAACGAGCTTGATCATCAAAGCACCTACCAGAGAGATGAGATTCAGCAACGCGATCGACAGGCAACGGGCATTCTTGAACAGTGTTGACACCGTTACCGTCAAGATGACCCAGAGGAGGAGGAAGGCGCCCAGGGACATCGTGAGAAGCTGGGTTTTGAAAAGACTGTAGCCAAAGTTCTCCAGAACAATGCTTCCAAACTAGTAGACTTGTCAGTACTTGCTCGGTGACCCTCCGGGGGGCACGTATAAGCTTACTGCCGTCAAACCGCCACCAGGAAGAGTGGTAAATACACAGAGCAAGAATAACAACCATGATCTGGGGTCGATCAAAGTCTCCTTCATCTGCGCATGGTTCCACTTTCTGGTGTCGGCCGAGTGCCGTATACCCTGGACTCGAGCGAATGCCAGTTTTCTTTCGTCAAGGGTGAGAAATTTGGCCGTCTGTGGATTGTTTGGTAACACAAAGTACATCACAATGCCCCAGACGAATGTAATTGCACCAAAAATGATGAAGAGAAACTTTGGAGCGTAAGCATGTGGACAAATTCGTCACAGGGCCTGGAGTTCCAAACTCACCTTCCAACTTGCAACTGCACTATGAATATGCGAGATGGCGTAGGCCAGAACACCTCCAAATATATAGGCGACACTGGCTCCTGCATACCATAGCCCATGTCTGAGAGCATGTTCGGATGGCTTATACCACATGGAAGTGATCATTGTGAAGCCGGGATTGATAGCTGCCTCAAAAACACCAAGGAGGACACGTAAGGCAGACAGGCTGCCGAAATTGTGCCCGGCAGCCATGCACATGAGAATGCTGGCCCAGACTAGCCTAACAGATATGAGTTATCGAAGCACCACTGGTCTGATTCACAGATACTCACACTGTAAAGACAATCACTTTGGCGGCAGGGAATTTGACGAGTAGGATGGCAGCCGCAGGACTGGCAACGAGGAAGCCCACGTAGAAAAAGCTGGAAATCCACGAGTATTGTGAACCCACCAATTTCTCCTCCAATTAGCGAATCTGACTTTTCTAGCGATTGCGAACTCACTGTATCTTTTATGATACCCATGATAGCTGTGTAGCCAAGCGAGGTTTTGTCCAAGTATTGCAAAAGGTACAACAAAAACATGATCGGCATCAAACTATCGCGCGTTAGCGTTGACGATGTCAGGGTGTTGTTGGGCGTCGACTGACTGAATGTCAATTTTCCTCACGAGGCGTCTTTCCTCAGCTGGTGTTAGGAAAACGGACCCTGGCGTGGCTCGTCTACTCGACTGAGACGTTACACAATCCATACCAGCCTTGGCGTCAGGCACGGTCACGTCCTCACATTGAATCATGATTGTTAGAGTGAACCGATGGTGATGGCTGCAAATATATGATCCCCAGACCTAGGATATGAAGAGAAGTTACTGGCTTCGTCTGGGAGTATCATTCTCTTTATACACGACTTGGAAAGCAGAAGGGCCCTGTCAACATACCTCTTCCAAGGCTTCAAAGCCTGATACTGAGCCTACTCCTTATCGTGTTCAGTCAAGACTCGTAAAGAACACCCCGTGGAGCCTCGCTCGGGCTAGGCCATAGGGTATTTGCGGTTCGTGCGGGTACATGGACCCGCCACACGTTGGGTGATACGAGTTGAAACTTAGCGCGTACATGTACCCGATGGCTGCAATCGGACGCCCCCGAGATATGAGAGAGATTCCGGGGGGTAATCAACAATAGAGCAGAAGCATGCACGTTAATGACCAGAGTCGTCCCTGCATCTCATGGGGAGCAAATCATTCGAAATCGTTGACCTCGCGATTCATTTGGCGGAAACGGGTACCCGTTGCGGGTACCAGTACCCGCCCCTGGGTTCGCTCCGGATTCTTGTGCTTGGGGCCTTTTACACATTGACCTGTCCGCAAGCTTATGCTTTATTGTATCTACAAGCTCCAGTCGATTCCTTCTTGCTCTGGGAATGATTGAATCACTTCGTACACCCTTTGCCATGGACGGTCCACCTCAGTCAAATACATCGTTGATGGACGACATCACGATTCCTTGGAAACCTACGTCTCACCCAAGGTATGTGTTCTCGGGGGCCAACTTGATTGATCCATTTCATGGTGCCGTCATTCAGAATGCGACCATACACCTGTTCGAAGGCGTCGTGGTGTCTGTGAATGGCCAAGCTGAAGAATGGGAGGGGGACCAGAAAACCATCAAGGTCGATCTGCAAGGAAAATATGTGTGCCCCGGGCTGATTGATTGTCACGTTCATCTGTCCGCCGTTCCAGGTGAGAAGGACCTGCGTGGCCTGAAATCTTTGAGCCCATCCATATCGCTTTTACGCCAGCCTCAGGTATGCAAGGCTATGCTCGAACGAGGTTTTACAACAGTGCGGGACTGTGGAGGGGCAACATTAGCCTTGAAGGAGGCGATTGAGCAAAATGTGCTCGCGGGCCCTCGCCTCTTCATTGCTGGGCATGCTTTGTCGCAGACTGGCGGGCATGGAGACATGCGTCAGAAACACGACAGCAGTGAATGTTGCTCTGCGAGTGTGTTGGCGATAGGCAAGGTGGTTGACGGTGTGCCGGAGTGTCTCAAGTACGCCAGGGAGGAATTACGACAGGGCTCCGACTTCATCAAAATCATGGGCGGCGGGGGCGTGGCCAGCCCCACGGACGCGATTGAGCACGTCCAGTTCTCAGACGAAGAAATCAGAGCCATTGTGACCGTGGCATCAAATGCGGGCACCTATGTCACGTCTCACGCCTATACACCAAAGGCGATTCAACAAGCGATCCACCAGGGTGTAATGGGCATCGAACATGGCAATCTGATCGATGAGGAGACTGCCAAGCTGATGGCCCAAAAAGGAGTCTTTCTGACGCCCACTCTCATCACGTATGCCACTATGGCCCAGTTTTCGAACTTTCTACCTCCTGGGTCGGTACAAAAGAATCAGGAAGTGTTGCAAAAGGGATTGCATGCTCTCCAGATTGCATCCGACGCTGGTGTCACTATTTGTTTCGGTACCGATCTCCTAGGTCCGCTGCACTTTGCCCAGTCCCGCGAATTCGGTCTACGCCGTAAGGTCCAAACCCCTCAGGACATTCTTCGAAGTGCCACAGTCAATGCTGCGCGTATGCTCCGGCAAGCAGACTTCCTGGGCCAGATCGCTCCTGGATTTGCAGCCGATCTCTTGATCTTGAAGGCGAACCCACTGGAAGACATTGACGTGTTGGACAACCCCGATCAGAATGTCCTAGCCACCATGAAGGACGGGCGGATTGTGGTCTCTCGCTGGTCAGACCTAGACCTCGATGTCAAGCGACTTACCAGGCTCGCATGAAAAGGACACTCCGCTCAGTGAGATATGTGTTCCGGTGTAGTAAGGGTCCGAGTCTGCGTGGCCAGTCATGCGTCTGCGTCACGCCTTATGTACACAGAGTAAGCGAGATAGAGACAACCTAGGTCACCCTTCTGAAGAACCCCGCGAAGAGCAAAGATTGTTACTCGGAGATGACTTTCTCGCGCAGCCATCACAGCGTATACATACCAAGTCGTGGTTGTAGCGGTGGAAAACTTTGGTTTCACTTACTAGAGTAAAGGGATAGACCCACCACATGAGCATAAGTGGATACATACTTTGTAAGGGGGAATGCAATAAGGCAGGCGGCACTACCTTCATCACGTGTACCTGATCACGCCAAGCCCGTCGCCTTTTGACTACTAGTAGTTTGTCGTCACTATCTGAACTCTACATTCCACGTCCTCAACTGGCCCAGACGGATCCTTTGGGGGTACTCTACAGCTGTTCCCTTCCTATTGGGCATTGTATTGTGATACAGGCTCTGGTGACCACGCAGGGACTCGCCCCCATTCGGTGCTCAAGAGGCTCTGGCCGTTCTCGAAACGATCTTCCAGTCACTAGCCAACCTAATCGAGGCAGTGGCGGCCACGGCATGAAGACCAACTGATCTGAACCATTGGACTCATTTGAAGAGCCTTTTTCCTATACCGGAGTATACGCCCTCGCTAACCGAATCGCCATCAGACCTCTCTAGGGACCAATGCAGCCAGGTAAACCTCGGAGTTCGAAGCGAGAACGCCCGCACGTGCCACTCGAAAAAAGGAAGAGGACAGTCCAGGCATGTCTTTCTTGTCAGACAAGGAAGAGGAAATGTCGACTGGGTCCGGGGAATCAATGCGCAAGCTGCGCCCGATCTGGCCAAGAGTGTGTCTTTCGTAGTATCCAGAACAGTGAACATGAAGCCTCGTCGCATGAAACGACGCAAGCAAATGTTCACTCTGATTCTCGATCCAGCGCTGTGCCCTGGGTGGCCATGGCAAGACATGTCTCGAATCGGTTCAACGAGATCTGCCCCGAGAACAGTTTGGCGCCTGACCACTTCTCGATATTGTCCAAGCTTTTCCGCGAAGCCATCGGCGGAGAAGGGCCACCTGCTAACCTCGACCACGAAGGGTCTGTTCTTGAGTCCCCGTCTTCAAGACTGACTGGCAGCGCTGTCGGTACGCTAAGGCATTCCCGTGCGCAGCAATTGGCTGACATGACGTCTAGATGGCGATGCCTTACCCTCCCAGAACGGATTCCTCGTGTTGGTGTCCGAAACAATCCCCTCGGAAGATGTTCCACGGAGGGAGACACACGTCTCAAGCGATGAAGTAGGTGAAAGCACGGAACCGACTGGTCGTTCTGCGGGATAACTAAATCTTGATTCAGACCTGCTTCCACGCCAACGTCCTGGCAATCCAAGAAGACTCGACGTTGCTCAATGTCGTCATGGCGAATCTTCCACCATATAAGCAAGCGGAGTCCCTTACCGACATATTTTTCACATATCTTGAATCTAACTGGTACTATTTTGACGAGCGCTGGTTCCGTAACTTGCTCGCGCAACTCTACAATGGGATGTCTCCTACGCTACAGCCTCAGTGCACAAGTGTCTGCCTGGTATTTCTAGTGTTGGCCCTGGGCGCCTCTTTCATGCATCTCAAGCAACCCAATGCAGTGCACTCACCCGACCACGGTGCTGCATGGGGAGAGCTTCCCGGCAGTAACTTCTACAGGTTCGCCATTGGTTTAATGCCTAGTGTTCTAGCCGCCAGGTCTGTAGAAAGTGTGCAGTGTTGTCTCTTGACTGCATTGTACATACTTCCAACACAGAATGTCTCACACTTTTTCACCTACCTGGGCCTTGCCTTGCGCCTAGCAATCAGCCTCTCGCTTCACCTCAAGGGACCCGACCTGCAAATTTCTCCCCAGGCCCGCGAGGTTCGAGCCAGGGTATTCTGGACTGCATATTGCATTGATAGGTAAGAAACGTCAGACTCTCAGAGAGGATTATTGACCTCTTTCAGGCAAACATGCATCGTGATGGGCCTACCGGCAATGCTGCAAGTGAAAGATATTAGTGCCCCTCTTCCCCAGAGGCAACGAGAGTTGGATGAGCTCCAGCCGCTGAAGATTGACCGCCTCACCGCCTTTACCAAGCTAACATTGGTCATGGATAAAGTCACCAGCTCAAGGTATTGCTACAGCCCAGTTCATTGCCCTCAAATGTGTAGATGCTGATAAAATGCGCAGCCCGGTCGAAGAAACTCGAGAAAAGTTCTCTTGGGCGTGTTCGATTCTTGAGGATTGGAAACGGTCTCTCCCAACTCACCTAGTGGCTCTGGACGATGCTTCGCTGCGAGCGAATGCTCATCTTGATATCATGTACGAAATGACATGGATTTATATAGGCCGAGCTGCCTTGTTACGTCTCGTTCGAAAGCGGCTACATAAGACTGCTGAAGTCAGCGAATTTGATCGAAGCACGAATCCCCGGGGCCAAGAGCTTTCGGAAAGATGCGCCAAAGCCGGCTATACGATCATTGTATGGATCAACCTCTTGAGGAGCCGCAAGAAGCTTGCCAAATTCTCCTACACCGACTTCCACTCTTGCAGCTCCGCCATTATCATCCTGCTTCTCAACGATGTCCTCCATCCACAGAACTCATATTCGTCACTCATTGAAAATGGCATTGACGCTTTGCGTTTCATGGCAGGCGGTAGTCAGCTTGCCAAAGATGCGCTACACCTGGTCGAGCGCCTCCATGAAGGAATTCGCAAGTTCAACAGGCCTCACGAGCGCAGCACACAGGAGCTAGGTGGTTCGACATCGCAAGACCACTACGACAATGCGGCCGAAGTGCCGTCTTCCTCCGCAGAAGACGCTACCGAATACACCGCCTCCGACTTTGAAAACTTTGACGCGGCATTGTTTAGCGACTTGGAACCATCTTTACTACAATACTCCAACCAAGATCTCTCTCTTTTTGGGTTCGATGGCTTCTATCCCACAGTCGAGGGGACGAACGAGTCCTTATGGAATTGGGCGACGCCGGAGAATCCAGTGCTGGACTGGCACACCGATCCAGGACACGTAGGCTTATGACACGCCTTCCTCGAGCTGCGAGGTCGTCCTCCTCCTGATCTCCAATTGCTGCTGGTCCACAGTGACTGCACCGGAAGTGGTCTCACTTGACCCTGCGTGGCTACTGTTGCTATCGGTGTCATCTGAAGTCGACTGACCGGACAGAGCATCGACGGCATGGAGACCTGCTGCTTTGAGATTGGCACCGGTCGAGGTCGTACTGGTTGTCTGAGAAGATCCTGCAGGCTGGCCTTTCTGGTCGTGTTTGGCAGTATCGTCGGCATCCCTCACGACTTTCAAAGTTTTCGCGAAGCGGTATTGTGATCCTGCGATGACGCCACCTGTCCATTGTTAGCGTTCTATTCGTCTCAAGCATTCAATGAATACCTACTGATTTGCAGCTGAACGTACTCCACTATTGGGGGTAACCAGACCGTAACTGCAACGATCTGACCAAAGCCCCATCCGTTGTGGATGAGGGCCATATCAAATTCGAGAGACAGGAAGTAGAGTTGCATGCATACGAATCCAACACAAACAAGCGACCCTGCCCAGAAAAGGCAGTTACCTCCAACATTCACAATCTGTTGGGATTGTTTGCGTATGCTTTTGGAAAGAAACCTGTTCTTTCGCCATATATCCACCAAGTGAGAATCGTGGACAAGCGTGTGTGAACGGCGCAAGGCAAGGAGAGCAGTGAAGCAGGACGTATACCAGCTCCAAACCCATGGGCTGTAAGAGAATGCGAACTGTGCTCTAAACAAGCTATGCCAAAATACAAGATCGGGACATATGGACAGAGCAGAAGAACCGCCGCATGTGGGTGTGCTAGTGACTGATTGCCTGAATTCGACCAAGGCAAACTCGCCTCCTAGAGGGTCGTCTGAGGGGGTGAGTTGTGTAAGCTGACTGTATAATACCCAGTACACGATACTAGCCAATACCCAACTGACCAGGGTCAGAAGCACCAGATACCTCGAAAATCGTGCGTAGTGGACGATCATGAAAAATACGAGCTGCAATGGCGCGATGCTGTTCAGCGCAATGGGCAGAAGAGTGTAGACATTGAGGATGTTGCTGGGGAATATTCCGGAACATAATGCCGCGACCATGACTGGAATGCTGAAGAAACATTGTGCTTTGTGAAATTCGACGATGGCAGTGATTATGCTCTCCTTCTGATGCAGTAGCCCTGGCTCGAGGGGGTTTTCGGCACGAGAGATGGCTATCTCTAACAATGTTAAAGCTGACCAGGCTAGGAGGGCAAGAGCGCACTGGGAGACATATGAGACATATACCTTTGTAGATTGGTTAGTTGCATCTTCGGTCTTTCGAGCATGATCACTTACTCCAATGCCAACAACGTCCGCATTTGTGAATGGCCCGACCGAGGAGAGCGACTGACATATGGTGCTCAGACAATTAGAAACGTTCCCCATCGATGGCGATGTCGAATTGAAGCGCAGCGAAGACATTGAACAATTTGTCTCACAGACAGTGGGATTCAGAATTTGGTCACAGGTATCCGACAAGCACTCAGTTACAGTGTCGGTGACAGTCTCGATGGCAGCAAGGGTCGCGTTCGTCAACGAAGGGACGATCCCTGAGAGGACATCGGGGGAAATGAGATTTTGCTTGTAATATCCATAGAGGCTGGGAAGGGCAACGCATGTGTCATAGAAAACTTGCTGGGGACCCCCGAAGAAGTATGGCGATTCCGGCGAGTAAACGAGTGTAGAGTTTTGACAATCCCGGATGCAGTCGCCGGAGGAGCACTGAGCGTAATCCAATGCTGACCAGTCGTAGCAGGACTGATTGGTAAGTCCATCGCCAGAGAAAGTGCAACAGTGTACGGATGGTAAGTATCCTAAGTTTGCACAGTAGACAGGGTCCGCCGGTATCGAACCCCATACCATGGTAGCGACGTTTAGAGACAGGGTGATTGTTTCTCACTGGTCTGGGCTTACTCCTTAGGATCATAGCCTGATGATCGTCCAGCCTCTATGAGCCCGATTTATGAATGCTGTCAGGGACTCCCTCCAGAAATGCGGCAGAGTACGGGCCGACCCGACCAAACCGCCGACCTAATAGCGGAGCATTGCAATTCCAGGCGCTGCATAGCTTTGGAGACCAAGTCGCGTTTTTGTGGCTCGGCGACTTTCTTTCGTTCAAGCGTGGTTTGTGCTTCAGGATAGTCTGATTATCTTTGAAGATTGGTTAGAAACAGGAGGTTGCGCCCCCAGGTGTAGTTTGAGACCTTTTCACATGCGGAGAAATCAAGCTTTCTATTGTTGTGATAAACGCTTATCAAGCGCCCTGAACCAAGCTAACTACTTATATCCAATACGAACCAGCATCGAAGCCGCTCCTAACTGTTCAGCCTGACTTTGATCAACACTATCACAACGGAACGACTTCTCATTGTGTCGTTTGTGGCGGTGATTGAGCGACATGCGAAAAGCAGACCATTTCTTTGGCAACCAGGGTTAACTTGTCGGACCGGAGTTCGTGTCGGTGCACTATTGACAGGGATATCTTTAGCCGATGTCTGATGCGACAAAGTCCCAGCACCGCGGGCCAATGCGCAAAGGAGGGCGGCGGCTTGTGAAGGCACTTGGGTTCGGACGGTACGTTGGTCGAATTAGACAGCCTCTCAAGGCCATGGCGCCATACAACCTTGACACTACGGGTCAAATTGAGATGTTCAATGTCATGGAGAACTTGGATGCTGTAATCACGCTTTGTACCGAGCGGCGCCCAATGATACGGTCGCCGGCTCTTATTGGCGATGCAGTGGGCTACCTTTCTTCGATAGTGGAGGTCGTAGCCTTTCAACAATCATCTGGCCAGTTCAGACTGACCCATTTGGCAATCATGGTCGTCATATTTTCATCGGGCATATACTTGGCCACGTCGTCGTCCGTGTATTCAAGGCCGAGGAACTTCAATCCCACAAGTATCCATGGCTGAATAAACTCATTGAAAACCACGTCGACGTTTTCAGTTTCTAAATCAACCGCTTGAGGATTGATGAGAGACTGAATGCAATTTGGCACACGATAAAAAGAAATGGGCGAGTGTATGGTGTCGTCACCATCATTTCCTGCGTCATCGATGGTGGTATATCCAGGAATGAGGGCAACGTCCGTAGGAACGCGCATTTCATGTCCGCCTTGTGCGAACAGGGGTGCCGGATCAACTGTCTCGGAAACGATGATATCTTGCAGGATGCCTTTTTGTCGCACAGGCTCTAATCGTGACAGAGCCAAAGTCGAATCGACCTCCTCGAAGATCTCTCCGCCACCGTTGAGCAATTTGATTAGCTTTTTGGCCCTGTTGTACGGCACATCCTTGATGTAATGGAATCCGCTGGTGAATGGACATATGATGAACGTGGAGTCCTTCGTGAATGCGCCCTTGAAGATGTCGAATCGTATAGCCCCAGTGTTGGAGATCACCAGCCTCGGTTTATCACCACGTTGCGTGTCATTAACGATACCGGGGAACACCTGTTCATCGAGCCAGCTGAAGATACTATTCTTGCTTGGGTAAGGAGCCCGGCTCATCCACAGATCCTTTGCTGAGCAGCCGAACGTCTGGTCGAGGTCGAGTGCTTGTCTCGCTTCATGTATCGCCCTTGTGATGTTCTCTCCGCGGTCAGAGTGGAATGTTGACGAATCATGACCGGAGTGGTGGTACAAGGAATACAGGTTGTTGTCAATATACCTCCGGAAGAAAGTTGGAGATGTCATCTGTGTGGAGTTTGAGGGCAGGCCATCGATGGACTGGAATCCTATTGTTTCCATAAAACGTCCGCTAGCGAGGCCATACGCGTTGTTGTCGAACTTGCGATAGTCGCGGATGTGGTAGTGACCACCAAAAAACTGGATGGGAGTATTCTTCCGCACAGACCGGATTTTTTCAAATATCATATCAAACTCCTGTGAGCGAATCGCAGAATGTCCTGCTACCACAAACAAGTCAATGTCTGGGTCACGGATGGCTTGTTGGAACCATTCTTCCTGTATAGTCTTCTCCACCCTTTGCACAATGGTGTTATTGTAGTTGCGATCAAAGTTGTAAAGAAAGCCAAAAGCCATTATGCGAATGCCCTGCTCTCTTGTGGTAAACTTCTTGTACCTGGCTGCTAATGGAACAAATTCACCCGTTCGCGGATCGCGTATATCGAGGTTGGAGGCAATATAGCTATTGGGATAGGCGGGCGCCGTAATCAGGTATTCATTCTCGGAGGAGTTCTGCTGGTAGAGCTCGTGATTCCCAGAACATATCACATCCATGTGTTGCTCTCTGAATATATCGAAGGTAAACAACCCTTTGGGCTCCGACGCATCGTAAAGCCCGTTACCTTCAATACGGTCGCCGGTGTCAACGATCAGTAGATCTCTTCCCTGCGCCTCTAGCTTGTCCTTCAGATGTTGTGCAAAGTCCACATAGTCACCCCAGTCAGCACTGAATGAGGCCTCAAGCAGATGGCCAGCATGCCAGCCATGGGTGTCGGTCGTATGCAGGAAGTTGATCTGGCCGGACTGCAATTCACGTAGAGGTGCGGCAAGAGGGTTTGGTGCACCAGGTTGTGCAGCGAACACCTGTAAAGCTAGTAACAGCACGACCGCCAGCCTATTGACAGAGACGATGCCAACAGTCGGCACGAAGCGCATGCCGAGTGTAGTTGACATCTTTCAGACACCCAAAGCACTCGAACTCGCCGGAGGCATTAGCCTCAAGACAGTACTGATCTCTTATAACATTCAGAAGTCGAGGTGTTTCCGCATGATCTGCTCATGTGCACATGATGAAAGTCACGGCGCGAATGACCCAGGTACGGGCAGATACATAGGCGCAAGCTAGAGGGTGCGCTAGGTTGATCTGTCGGCAGCCAGGTGTGGTTTAACTGGTCACGGCTCGCCCCAGATCGGGCCAAGGGTGTTGCTGCCCTGTACTCACCCCCTGCGCGCGCGCGAGCCGGGGTGCGACCATCGGTACTCGTAGAAATGGAAGACATGCACGGAGGTAGCTGCTTTTACTTAGATAGAGCTCCTTAACTCCGAGATAAGGCTACTGCTTGAAACTCTAAGAGACTGAAAGCGCGATTCGTTGTAGTGGACTTGAGTAGAGGCGTGAAAGGTTATCCCTGAAAGCGGACTTACTGGAGTACCTCATCAGGAGTTACAGATTAGAATAGTCTATCTCCGTAGCAAGAGACATGGCATCACAACATGTCTAGACGATGGAATATAGATGGAAGCAGCCCCAGAAATCTACCTAGGTATGCAACGGAAGATAGTGAAGATTCATTTGCCGATAGCCGACATATAATTCGCCATATCCACGAACCTCATCTTTGTGAAGGACACAAGTCCTGAAGCGGACAAAAATGGCTCAAGCCGGCGAAGATTTCTCGCTCTCACCAGCGTATAAAATGTCCCAAGGCGGTAAATCTCCCTGAACATATTCCGCCTCCACGTTGCTCCCGCTCTCGCCCTCACTGACAGACGGGATAAGTACGAAACTTTACCAAGACGACGCACCATGACACATACCCAGCGGTTGACACCAAGGGCTCGCCCGGCTGGGACTGCAAGGGAAAGGCGATGCTAATCACGGGTGCCAACGGTGGCGTGGGACGGGCGGTGGTGCAGGCATACGCACGCGCAGGTGCGTCGCACATCGGGCTGGGCGTGCGGCGCGACGTCAGCGACCTGGTCAACGCGGTCAAGGCGGCAGCGGCCCAGGGGGGCCACCCGGAGCCGACTGTGACGGTGCTGCTTATAGACTTGGAGGACCGAGCAAGCATCACGACGGCGGCGGAGCAGCTCGAGCGCGAATGGGGGCGGCTCGACATCCTAATCAGCAACGCCGGCTTCCTGCCACCTTTCGTGCCGCTACTTGAGGGCGACGAGGCTGAGTACTGGTATGCCTGGGAGATTAACATCCGCGGAACTTACTGGATTGCCAAGGCCTTTCTGCCCCTGCTGCTGCGCTGCGGCGGCGACAAGACCTTTGTCGCCATCAGCAGCCTGGGTGCCCACATCCTCACCCCGGGTGCGAGTTCCTACCAGACGACTAAGTTTGCCATCGTCCGCTTCGTCGAGTTCCTGATGGCGGACTACGGTGACCAGGTAAGTGTGCTTCTGCGTGTGCCGGTCGTATCCTGCTAGGGAGACGGAGGCAGAATAAAACATCATATGGGAATCCGGAGACGTTAACTCATTGTTTAGGGGCTCCTAGCCTACTCGATGCATCCAGCGTCGATGCTCACCGAGCTTGCCAAGAACATACCTTCGAACATGCACCGTGAGTCGAGCATGGATACCAAGACTTGTGCTAGGGCTGATACGTCGTTCCACAGATCTGCTCAATGATACACCCGACTTGGTTGGCGATACCTTTGCGTTCTTGGGCAGTGAGAAGAGAGATTGGCTGGCCGGTCGATTCGTCGCTGTGTGTTGGGATATGCCTGAGTTGATGGCAAGAGAGAAGGAGATTGTCGAAAAGGACGCGCTTAAGTTTCGCATGGTTATGTAAAGGGTCGGATCAGGTAGTCGGAATTTACTAGAGTAGCTCCAACATACGCTATACGCTTGCCGTAACCTCATTGCGCGCCGGGAAAGTGTCGGATGCCGAAGATACAGTAGGACGGGCGCAAGCACAGCCTGGAAAGGGAAAGTGCATTCGGAACACAAATCTGGACTTTTTTGTATCGGTGCACAGATGCATCTCCCTACAGACCGTCGCAGGCGGGTGATTTGTGAGCGTGAGTCGAATGATGAGAAGAAGGTGAGAAGATGATGAGTCGTGAGCAGGTGTTTTCGCCGTGAGGTCCGAGCAGTTAAACCATTCAAGTTGTTTGAGTCGCCAAGGCCAATCGGGCCGGCGAACTTGAACTGCGATGACTGAGGCCCGCCATGTCCGAAAAGGAAAGCTTGACCTGCATTTTATCGGCGTTGGAATTAACTGCGAGCTTTCCCAACAGCTTTCAATCCCGCTATACAAAATCGACTGAGGTGACTTACACATCAGCTCGAGCCATTCCCTCCATTTGATCAGCTCGCTTCTTCTAAATATGTCCGCCTCACGACTATTCAGACCTGCCTCTAGGCTAGTGTCACGGCGGTCCGCCATTCCTTCGTCCATCCGTCCATCATTCCGACAGGCTGCACCTCTTTCTCTACCTACGATACGCGGATATGCCTCGGAGTCGAACCAGACGGTCACTGTCCGAGATGCATTGAACGAAGCACTGGCCGAAGAACTCGAGCAGGATGAGAAGGTCTTTATTATGGGTGAAGAGGTTGCCCAGTACAATGGTGGGCTCTTTTCGAATCAAAGACGATCGCAGGGACTAATGCTGGGTTTAAAGGTGCTTACAAGGTGACCAAAGGTCTGCTTGATCGTTTTGGAGCCAAGAGAGTGATCGATACACCCATCACAGAGTCTGGATTCTGTGGTTTGGCAGTTGGTGCAGCTCTGGCTGGCTTACATCCTGTTTGCGAGTTCGTTCTCCTTCAGTCTCGACTGGTGGCATATGCGCTAGTCGACCGATTTTGACTCGTGTTTGCTAACTTGTGATCAGATTCATGACCTTCAACTTTGCCATGCAGGCCATTGATCAGATCATCAACTCCGCAGCCAAGACACATTATATGTCTGGTGGTATCCAGCCCTGTCCCATCGTCTTCCGGGGTCCCAACGGTTTCGCCTCCGGTGTCGCCGCACAGCACTCACAAGATTACAGCGCCTGGTATGGAAGTATTCCGGGCTTGAAAGTGGTTGCGCCTTGGTCGGCGGAGGATGCCAAAGGTCTTTTGAAAGCTGCCATCCGAGACCCTAACCCTGTGGTTGTCCTAGAGAATGAGTATGTACAGGTCCGTTTCAAGAATAGCGAGGTGTACTGACGTATACAGACTGCTGTACGGCCAGGCTTTCCCGATGAGCGCAGAAGCACAAAAGAGCGATTTCGTCATTCCTTTCGGGAAAGCGAAGATTGAGCGACCCGGCAAGGACATAACAATTGTGACGCTCTCACGTTGTGTCGGCCAAGCTCTGGAGGCAGCTGAGCAACTGAAGAAGAACTACGGAGTTGAGGCTGAGGTCATCAACCTGCGATCAGTCAAGCCCATGGATGTGGAGGCCATCATCAAGTCCGTCAAGAAGACTGGTACCCTGATGGCATTGGAATCAGGCTTCCCTGCTTTCGGAGTGGGCGCCGAGATCCTGGCATTGGCTGTGGAATACGGTTTCGACTACCTCCAGGCACCTCCTGTCCGTGTGACAGGTGCAGAGGTGCCCACGCCATACGCACAGAAACTGGAGGAGATGAGTTTCCCTCAAGTCGACACCATCACCAAATATGCCGCGAAGCTATTGAGAGTATAAGTGGATTGGAACGTCGCGGCTCGATATCATCTAGCACGTGTATATTAGCGAAGCGTTGATCAAAATTCGGGAGCTGGATCTGGTCGCTTTGGTGTTTGGTGGCGGCGTGATGGCCATGCAGGTTGCATCCTATTCTCAGCTTCGGATAGTGCATTCAGATGCATGAAACAGAGAGTGGTGCGACCTGAAGGAGAAGACTTGATGGGCATGTCCTCAGTCGGCGCCACTCCCACGTGAATGCAGCGCCGCGTGAATTATGGGTGACAGACTGGAAGGAGAATCAGTACTCGTATCTCTTGCCATGAAAATTGTGTAATATTGTCGCAGCCCCTCGACAGGGCATAGACAGAAAACGCTCATGCATGACACTCAGGATACAATGCCGTACTCGAAGTGGAATATCGAAAGGTCTACTTTGGCCGAGTCCGAAAGATATCATGCACCAGTTGAACCCTCAGAGGGGTTTTGGTTCAGATCTGCATCTCGGACCAAGTCTGAGAGATCTTGCTCCCTCACAGTCCACCTCACCGGAAGAACTTGCCTATCAATGGCACAGCCCCATATATCTTATTCCAATTGCTCGCCTCCCAGCCAGAACCGGGCCCAGCACGACCAACAACGCCCAACCCACCAGCGAGCCAGACTGCTGCCACCGTTGCCGCAAGAGCATTAATAATCCTGCCCCTCCACTTCCTCCTCACAGCGCCCGACTGTCCACCCTCAGTAATGTACTCGCGCGAGAGCTTAAGATACTTTGCTGTTCCGCCAATAAAGTGAAAACTCGCAATCGTCACAAACAGAGTGTAGAAAGTATTCGCGGTTATAGGGTCATGCGCCATTCCGTGCGCGAAGTACCGTAACCCAACGCCCGCTGAACTACCATCGACTTGTTTCGGGATGACTCGCTGCATGAGCACATGCGCAACGAACATCGGGTACATGGCGTATCCTAATGCTGAAGTCAGACTGACTTTCGGCCAGGGTACTTTCTTGCGGTCCGCACGGGTCTCGGCGCCGTGACGGAGCGCGATAATGCGCCGTCTGTATACACGTAATGCGACGCCGGAGATTACATGTGTGAGGATTGGGGCGAAGATCATGAGTGGCTCGATGGGGAAGGATTGGTAGTATGGTCTCGTGAGGAGGAGGTATTTATCTGACTCGGCGACGTTGCGTGTTACGAGCGGAATGATGGCTGTATTGGTGTAGTGCATTGCTAGGTAGATTGTTGGTGGGAGGGTTGCGTATTTCTGCACCACGGAGAGGATGTGTAGGGTTCGTGCTGGTGTGAGGCCCAGGAAGTTTGTGGTGTTGTGTGTTGAGTCTGATACTGGTAGTTTCTCCGGGTCAATGTCCGAGGGGTTCGTTGGGTATGTGGGAGGTTCTTCCTCGTCGACTGGTGAGGGTTCGACTTCGTGCATGGGTGCTGCTGAGATGGAGGAGCGGGTGTCGCTTGTGCTGAGGGGTGCAAGACCCTCGGCTGGTTGTGAGGACATCTATGTGAACCTTGCTCGGAGGTAGTCTGCGTAACGTTATAGGGAGCTCATCATCTGGTGGTAGTGGTCAGAGGTTTGTGATCTTCGAAAGGTGGTCAAGCAATGTATACCAGATTACGGAGTAGGTACTGTAGACTGCGATTTGGAGATGCGTGGAGTGAGTTTGGGAGTCGGCCAATGATCGATGAGTTGATTATGCACAGAAGTCGGCTTATTATAATAGGGGCAAGGCTGAACCGACGATCAATTTACTCTCCCAACAGTGCTTCAATAGCATGGCATGTGAAAAACCTGCTGTTCAGTATACATAATATCTACCTACGATCAAAGTTCATCCACAAGGTACCTAGGGTGACAGCCTTCAGTTCTGCATTAGTGAAAAGTCGTGGCCACATGAGTATGAAATCCCAAAACCTGGTATCATATAAAAAGATCGTCCAAGGATTTCCATATCAAAGCCGAAGAGCCCAAGTCTGGTATCTTGTTCCCTTTCTGCCGGTGATCTTCCCAGGAGGTAACATTAATCGTCCAAATATTCATGCCAGTCGTCAAGTCATCGGGTCGACCATAAGGCGCATACCCTTCGTAAACATTCTCCAGTCGGATTGTGATGTGTATTCTCAAGAACGGTATGGTGACGTCCAATCCTTCCTCCCTGTCTCCGCGGAGGATGCAGAAGTTTCGTGTCTGCCAGACTGCCGCGAGACTCTGCACATCGCGGCATCCTCTCTCCTTTATGATCCACTCATTTCGGAATAAGAGGGCGTGTTCACCTGCGTCATGTTCTGCATCCTCGAACGAGTCACGGTCGACAGCAAGATATGCTGCGCCGCCGCCCCATAGCGAGCGTCGTCTGCCGAAGATGCACATAGGTGCGTACTCCTCATCGAAGCCAAATTTCATCCAACTAATCCAGTCACCGTCCGTGTCCCTCCTCGACTGTGGCACATATATGATACCAGCTGTGCCACGACCCCTAGGCATGCCAAAGAACACGGGCCTGGCAGGGAGGTCCAACAGTCCGTTTGGGAGACATTGCTGGGCAAACTCCATCTCTGATGGATGGTATCGAGTCCGATGAGGGAAAGAGTCTCTGAAACGGAATTCGGCCCGTAGGCATTCTTTGCGCTTGTATCCTGGTACTTGCAAGTCGTGCAAGCGAAAGCCATGCCACCGGCCAAGTGGCGGATCGATTATTGTCGGTCGTATGTGAAGTAGCCTGGTGCGACGGTGGGAGTCTTGCATGATCGCATCCAACGGCACCGGGTATACTGTCGCACCAGCATATTGCACCCGGGCAAACTGTTGTTGATCTTGTGAAGAGAGCAAACGCTCCAAGAAGATGCCGAATCTGATGCGCGAATCCTTCTTAGTGCCGCAGTTGAGTATCGAAAGGTACGTCTCCATCCCCCATGGCACGGTCAATAGCTGAATAGAAAGACCAACATTGCTGAGCTGGAATCCCCCAGTGCTTACTATCTCTGTCGACGAGCGAATCACGCTCTGACACCTCTCAAACTGCGAAGGTGATGTAGCGAGAAGACCACTATGACCTCCGACGCCAGCCTTCAAGCCACTGTCCCAAGCAAAAATGGAGTGATCATCGGAAACCCTGAGGATTTCTTCCTGTAACCGTCTGAAAGACTTCTCGCCTTCTCCGTACACCATAGCCATGCTGACATCGAAGATTCCCAGAAGGCTATATGCTCTGTCCTCAATACGGGTCGTTTTTCGCTTGGCAGCCCACGACATGCGCTGTGCCACGGAGCAGCTTGAGGGACTGCTTCTGCCGAGTAACACGTCAAAGTCGATGCCAGTGGCCGTGGATAGATACGGAGCGAGCTTTTCCTTGGTTCCGAGACACACCCAGTTTCGGTCATAGAAGCTAACATTTCTGGGAGCAATAAGCTCCTGCAACGTCCAACCTCTGGTAAACCAAACGCTAGCTGAGAGCTCATCATGGTGGAGTTCGATATCGCTGAGATACGCGAAACAGACTTCCGCTTCCTGATACCATCTGTACATCGAATTGATAGCTTCTGTCAATTCGGACGAACTGTTCTTGTCGATGCAACATGTGTCAATCCATAAATAGAGAAACCCCTTGTTTCGAGCGAGCCACAAAGCGGAGTTGATCTTGCTAAAGCCTGCTTTGCCATCAAGGATCTTTGGCGTGCTCATGTCCTGCAAGCTGACCTCTTCGGCTCCCCATCTATGCGACAGGATAGCATATTTAGGAATCTGACCACTAGCAAACTCCTCCAGTTGCATGGTACGCACATTGATGAGGCGCATAGCGATGGCTGTGATCGCACGGAGAAGACATGAGCCTTCCTTCGTGACTGACTGACCAGCCGGTGGCCGTTCGGATAGAGTGCCTCTATTGACCCAGACGATCACGGATGATCAGCAGGGCCAACTTGCGATGCCACCTTCTCGCACGTAGTGACAGTAATTTTTAACACAAAACGACACTCAGTGATAGTGAAAGAGTTGAAGATTCACATTATCAAGACCTGTGACACCAGCAAGCTCCAGTGGAAGTAGAGAAAGCGAGGTGCGCCGATAGATTAACAAGATAAATTGTTGATGCGGCTGAACTTTCAAGGAGGGGCACTTCAGGAACTCGAGGCCGAGGCCACGGCCGCCAGCTGCCATTCGACCTTAAAACGCACCTATCACATCCCTGGCGCATTCTCTTTTCATCAACGGTTATTCCTGCGACCTTCTCGTTTGGTCTTCCCTCCCAAAGGTCTCCAAGTCCATCGCGACAGCTTGTAAACAGACTGTGCACGCTGTGACACCCTACACTGGACTGTTGTGACCAGTCTCTTCGCCAATATGGCACCGGTAAGTCGCACTGTGCATCCTTGCGATTGCGCATCGATCAGTGCTCTTCAAGCTTGTCACCGTCGACGTTATTGACTAGTGTATGCCGGTGTAGAGAGGATTCACTCTTCCTCCAGCAAATACACAGTCCGCGAAACAAGCGCGTAGTGCGTTCTTCTGTTCGCTATGCCAGAAAGGCTACAGTCGCATGAACGAGTTCGATGCTCACGAATCATCCTATGACCACCAACACAAAAAGAGGCTCAAGGACATGAAAGAGATGCAGAGACAAGTACAGCCGAAAAAGGAAGAGAAAGGTCCCTTGATGCAGATAAAGCTGGGAGGTGCAGCGAAAAGCACGCCCGCCGCAGCTGGAGGCTTTAAGAAAGGCGGCTTCAAAAATGCTTTTGCTCCTGCAGACGATGATGTCCCTGTCAAAGCGGAGAAGAAGAACGATGAACCTGAGTTCGACGAGAAGCCCGCGCCTATCGACGAAGACAGTGATGTGACAGATGTGGAGGACTACTACGACCCGCGGAGACCAACAGGCTGCACTCCGGCATGCCCAGGTCATGTTGCGGCTGGCACTTGACGTATCAAGGAACGGGAAGTCGGATCCGACTTTGATGTTTTGACCATGGCCCGAAAGACCCAGTCAAGCCCTCTATGAAGAATACTATACCTCCGCCAAAGATGCACTCACCACCATAACACTTGCCTGGAGAGATATATCGTCAAGATTTCCTCCGCCCAATCTCCCCGTTGGGGCTCAACTACGCAAAGCACCACTAAGCCTTGAGTGGTGACAGAAAGAATGGGCGACGAAGAGACCTACTTCTGGAACAAGCATATCGGTGTTCCCGGATCACTTCGCCGCAGAAAAGGACCGAGGCACACTCTATCTGCTCTACGAAACTACCATCGAGACTGATGAGCGAAAAGCAAATACAGTGTCTCAGTACGTAGTGAATGGTAAATATAGGCTAGAGCATGAATAGCTGTTATGGGCAGTTTATGGTAGTAGTCGGGAGCGTGGTGGCCCATTCAGACACTATTCATGCCGCCTGAGGATGTAGAAATATGAAAACATACCTCCCCCCCATGGTCCTTGCTTGGTGAAATTGTGTCTGCCTGTTTCAAAGCCTACAAAATTGCAAGTGTTATAGCTGAAATTCGGTAACTGAGAACGCACCCTAATGAAGCAGAAATTGTAGACGAGGCTGGCAAGGCTGACTGGTCACTGGTAAGGCTGAGGTTCTTGGCATCGATCTAGCATTTTCCGCTCGACTTTTAGTTTGGGTCCTCTCCTTTTCCAGTCATTGATTCATTAACCGAGAACGAACCAAAAGTTCTACCTGCTCAAGTGACGGTCAGCAGGGGTTATGCGATGTCTGGGCTTCGTAAAACCATCTCGAGGAATATCGCTATTTGAGCGAACACGGCTTTTGTCACCAGACTGCTCCGCCGCTCTCTCTTTACCAACACGGCGGAGCATATTTACTCCATCTTTCAAGCTTCAGATGGCTCCAGCGCCTGAGCCAGAGACGACGATCATTGATGGAAAGAAGTACAGGAATGTGCACGAAGGTTTGGCTACAGTGTTGGCCCCTTATCGAGATGAAAGTCAGCCGTCCGTTAAGAAAGGCAGAAACAACGATGAAGGCCTACAAGCAGTCTTCTACAATCCCATCCAACAATTCAACCGAGATCTGAGCGTCCTTGCCATTACGGTCTATGGGGAAGGCGCCGTACTGGAAAAGGAGGCCCGGAATGCTCAGAAAACTCAACAAAGAAAGAACAACAAGGGCAAGAAAAGGCAAAAATTATCCAACCCAGAACCTGCTAACCAGACCGCGAATGGGCACGAGCAGGCTCCTAGCCGCAAGCGTAAAGCTGACGAACTGGTTGAGAGAGAAGCAGAAGCAGTTGTAACCGAAGCAAGCAAAAAGGCTAGAACCACTGATGAAGCGGATGACGATGAGGACTTGCTTGTGGAGGCGTTAAGCAGCGACCCTTTGGCCACTCAACATCAACAAGAAGAAGCCAAAGGTCAGGATGGGACCACCTCGGACTCGCTGCAAAAGGACGCCCCGGCAAACGAAAATCCGGCACCTACGACTAAACGAGTACCCTTTGCCATTCTTGACGCACTTTCTGCAACTGGTCTCCGAGCCCTACGCTACGCCAAAGAAATCCCTTTCGCCACAAATATCGTCGGCAACGACTTGTCATCCACCTCCGTGCAGAGCATCGACCTGAATATCAGGCATAATAAAGTCGAGGACAAGGTTCGGTCTAACTTGGGCGATGCTCGCGGTTTCATGTACAGTAAGGTCGGAAATGAGCAACCGCGCCACGGTGAAGGGTATGTTCACAGATTCGACGTCATTGATCTCGATCCATACGGTACTGCTGCTCCATTCATCGACGCCAGTCTCCAAGCACTCCAAGACGGAGGAATGCTGTGCGTTACGTGTACAGACGCAGGAGTCTTTGCTTCTACAGGATACCCGGAGAAGACGTACGCACTTTACGGAGGCACGCCTACGAAAGGTCCGCACTCTCATGAAGGAGGTCTCAGATTGATCCTGAATGCAGTGGCCGTTTCTGCTGCACGATACGGCCTCGCTGTCGAGCCTCTACTATCCTTGTACATCGATTATTATGCTCGGTTGTTCATTCGTATTCATCGGAAACAGCAGGACGTCAAGTTACTCGCCGGCACGAGCATGACAGTTTACAATTGCGCGCATGGCTGTGGTGCCTGGACAACCCAGCCATTACTGCGGAACCAACCACAAACATCTAAAAGTGGAGAGACGGTGTACAAGTTCTCCTTCGCCCAAGCACCCCTGACCACGCCTAACTGCGAACATTGTGGTTCCAAGATGCATCTCTGTGGTCCGATGTGGGCTGGCCCTCTTCACAATCCATACTTCGTGCAAAAGATGCTGGATAAGCTGCCATCCCTTGACGAGAAGGTATATGGCACAACAGAGCGTCTGAAGGGTATGCTCACGCTCGCTCTCGAAGAGGACCTCACGGAACCGACTACGACAGCGGAAACGTCCCCAACGGTAGAAGAGCCGACAGAACCAGAGTCCAAACTGATTCCGCGTCTACCTGCTAACATAATTGACAATGCTCCATTCTTCGTCATACCCGGCCAACTGGCCAAGGTCATTCATTGCGGCACACCGTCAGAGACCATGATGCGTGGTGCTATTCTCAGCCTGGGCTACCGTGTCACCCGCTCACATTGCAAGCCTGGCAGCATTAAGACGAATGCACCATGGAGTGTACTTTGGGAGATTATTCGAGAATTTATGCGGATAAAGGCTCCTATCAAAGAGGGTGCTGTTAAAGCAGGGACACCGGGATGGAACATCTTGGCCAGGGCCAGAGGCACCGAGAGGGCTTTCGTTTCGGGGTTGAAAGATGGCGCAAAAGACCAGCTTGCAAGGTGCGATACCAAGGAGGACATGAAGACCGTCTTACAGGGTATGCTATGGAGACTGGAAAACGAAAAGGCTGCCGGTGAAACAGCGAATGGCAATCATGAAGAGACTGCAGCTCGAAGCGAAGAATCTGTCCCTCAACGAGCACGTTCGCGGAGTCCATCGCCAGTGGAAGCAAGCAAGCTCAACATTGTCTTCGATGAGAAGTTGGGGAAAGAGAACAATACTCGGCGCAAGCTTGTGAGATACCAGATGAACCCAAGGGAAAACTGGGGTCCGATGAGCCGGGCTGGCAGAACAGGTTGATGTTTGCGGCGATCACTTCCATCTTTTCATCTGAAACATGTGACAATGTGCACTTCTTACTGAGTACTCTGGCAACGTTAGCTCACGCTCATCGATCGGTCAGACTCGCCTCAACAAGATCATGTTAACAAGCGATCAGCATGTGAAGGTCTTTTCGGACCCATAAGTATCGGTCTTGCTCTCCACTCCGACCTGATGCCAGGACCTGTCAAGGAAAATCAACTATCAAAGCTGAAATACGATCTGGTCGTGGTCGTGATTCGAGGAAGTATCAAGTACACCAAAACCATACACCACAATCCAGCATGGCAGAAGTAACAGGCGACGTGCTAGAGCGTGCACACCAACCAGTAGTCCTGACCACGGTGTTGAATCCGTTCCCTCGACTACCATCAGCGAACGCACAGGAAGCTTTCAATGCACTCTCAGCGATCATGCACGAAGACGGCACCGACAGTCCTATCCTAGATACAGTCCGTGAAGCCGCCAAGAGAAGAGCGGATGCCCGACGTATAAACCTCGAGCGCCGCGAGACGCTAGCGACACTCTACTCAGAATTCAAGAGGCTTACTGCGACCGCGAGGCGACAGGCATTCAAGATTCCGCAAGATGGTGATATCCTGCTCAATCTCGAAGACGCGATGAAGGGCGAGGCTGTTGAGCGCAAAAAGGACGAGTATTTCGGCGGGCTTTACAAGATTATGGAGGATCTCAAAGGTGTCCAGGAGAAAATCGCCGGTTATATGCGTGAAGCGGCGCAGACCACCGACGTCGAGGCTCTACTCAAAAATGTCGAGCCAGTGTTGCCGGGAGATTGGGAGTGCGTAAGCCAGCCTGGAAGAGCAGTCTAGGAAGCTGATGAGTTCGCCGTTTGGACGTCGAGCTTGGGAAAGAATGATATGCCGACTCCATGCGGTTTTGGCGAAGCAGCACACTGGCTTGACTCAACAATGATATTTGACCTTCGCAGCTTGGCCCTCAGAATCTATGGGCCACACTATGAAGAGGACTCTTCTGGAAGTTAGCAGATGCATGGATGATGGAATTGCGCAAGGTGCAATGCGAAAGTCCAAGTTCATCTTCACTTCATTCCCGTCTTATTGTCACCCACCATATCTTGTGCTTCACTGCTTCGTTTTGTTGACTCACTGACCCTTCGTTTTCACAAGCATCATCCGCCTCTGCGAGTATGGCCACACCGGTAAAGCTTTGCGATACAGAGCCAGGGTTCAGCTTTTCCTTCGAACACTACATCCAGACTCCGCCAGAGACTACGCCTTCAATGTTTCGATTTAACAGCGACGAATCCCTAAAAACGATATCCGTGCGTGACATGTCGGAGGAATCATCTTCAGACTCCATTGCTAGGGTCAGACAGGAAGATGAATACCAAACGATGTCGAAGAAAGAGGAAGCCTCGGCCTTTGCCAGGTTTGGACATGACTTATCAATGGATGAAGTCGTCGCGCGGGCAGATGAAGAGAAGGCCGTTGGTCTGGGCGACTGGGGACAACTCTACGAATACGAAACTGCCAGTATGTCGAACAGCAAGGAAACATCGAGCACGGCTGTAACAGCCGATCACGACAACATCCGAGAGGAAGACAGTGGTAGCCAGACGATGGTGAATCATGCCAACCGTCGTGGAGAGAAACCAGTAAAGTCCCATGTCCAGACCGCTGACCCATAGTAGCATACAAGCTAATTGACTTCCAGATCGATGCCACCCTGGATGATGTGCTCTATCGCTTCCTGACGCTCTCCAAAGAAGTCGCATCCAAGACTAGTGACGAGTATCTGATATCGCATGCATCCAAGGAAGCCGAGCTTCTGCTGGATGACCTTGTCAAGCAAGGGTTCGACGAAACAAAGCTTCATGTTCTCGACCGAGAAACATCGGCTACCGTCAATTGTCGAATCATGCAGTCAAGGCAGATGGCACGTTTGAAATGGTTGCAGGATTGTTTGGCTACGATTCGGGATGAAGTGGGATCGTTCGTGGAAGAGGTCAAGGATACGGCGATCCATCGCAGTACAACAAAGGAAGAGCGCGAGCGCCAGAACGCCCTGGTCAAGAAGATTTCCTCGGAACTTGGCAAACTCGCTCGCGAATGGCAGGATGTTGTTGAAGGAGATGCGCAGTGTGGGCAGTGGTGCGACGCAGCGGACCAGGTTCGGACATCGAGAAGAGCACACGGCGAGGACGGCCATGCCAGACGTACTCACAAGACCTGATCTATACCTTGTGAGTATGCGTTGTGAGGCTACGGCAAGGTATGTCGGAGTAAAGCCAAGAATTGTTAGAGACTGGCCGTGAGCCACCTGCAGCACAGGTACAATGCAGCCCAATCATGAGAGGACATCAGAGCATGTCGATCAGCCCTCATAGTCTAATGTGCAGACTTGTTCTGTAGATTGATCTCGATGTACCATCGCAATACTTCTTCTTGTTAAGGAAGATCTAATGTCGTAGACAAAAGGCCAGGCCCAATGACGAGAAGTCGTCGTAAACATCGATACGGGAGCCTGAGAGCCGTTCAACGCAAGCACTCTGTCTATCCGTGCTGACGGTCGGCTGTCTAGGCACCAGTAAATGTTTAACTGTTCCATATGCAAATTGACCCGTCCGCACTCACATTTCGAGCTGGGGAGGCACATTGTTTGGCTGACGCTGTTTTAATACAAGATCGCTTGTAATCGACAGGTATACCATAATGTGCAGAGCTGCAATTAACGTTGCCGTAGCCACCTGCTGCAAAGCCATGCTTGTCCAGCTGGCAGTGGTCTGAACAGCCATTCTTCACTCGATGTCGAAACTTGTTCCGCAGCCGCAGCTGCTCGTTGCCCTCGGATTACCAACAATCTTGAACTGGCTACCGATCAACTCGGTGGTAAAGTCGACCGTACTTCCCTTCAGCAGTTCCAACGATGCTTGGTCCATCACAACCTCCGCTTTCCCGGGGCCATCAGCCTCCTCGCTCACGAATACTGTGTCCTCCTCTTGGTCGATCTTGGAAGCATCCTCCAGAGACATCAGGTATTGGAAACCATGGCATCCGCCCGCCGTCACAGTCACCCTTAGATGCGAGCTTCCAGAGGCAGCGGACGGTGCGAGCGTGTTCTTTTGTGGAGTGGCACTTGTTATTTGCTTGAGACGCTGGATATGTGTTAGACATGCATCACTCGTACGAGTTGCTGGATGCTTGAACATACCTTGGCTGCCCGCTCCGTAATCTCTATAGTCATGTCATGACCATCATCGTCTACTCTAGGATTCTGCGCGACGACAGCCGCCCTTCTCGCAGTCGTACAAGAGAATGGCCGGGAGTTTGGCAACGGCGCTGGAGTGAGGTTTGATTTAGCAGGTAGAGTATTCAGGCGAGGTACTGCTCGTAGAGGCGAAGACTTGGAGATGCTTCGACAGGCGCGGAGGAATGATGTAGGGTCTTGCGGGCGCCGCAGGGGGCGCGCAACGCAGAAAGCAAGACGCAGTGAGTTGTGTGACATGGTGAAGGATGATTGCATGCAGAGACGAGGTGTCGGATAGATACACAATGCTAGAAGAGGGTTCATGAAGCTGGAGAAGTGTAGAGAAGGCTCGCTGGAGAAACTTCGGTCGCTGACAATTCCACGCATCATTTGACGTACATTGATCTCCGCACCCGCCACTAACCGTAGGTGCATATTATATATCTTCAAAAGAAATACTCCAACATGGTGATCAGCTTCTGGTCTATACATAAGAATTTCATATCGGAGTTTGCCTTGGGATTCGTGCAGGTGTCGGTTATTTTAAAAGGTGATCTTGGGGGAGTGTATCACTGCCTTTCTTTTCACGACGAGCATCGAAGACTATGGCGCCACAGGATACTACCAATACATCAACAGATGGAGGTCTGGATCCTTTCTCTCGAGGCTATGCGGGTTCTCTGGACGAAACAGACCCTCTATCGTCCTTTCGGTTCAACTTCCACATCCCAACTCTAGCAGACTTGAAAAGGCCAACCCTGACAAAACCTCCTGAAGAGGAGCCTTCAAAGCCTTGTACATACTTGTGCGGCAACTCGTTGGGCCTACAGCCTATCAGAACAGCGGACCTTATCAACGCTTTCCTGACACAATGGCGGACGAGGGCTGTGACGGGACATTTCACTGATCTACCGGACTCGCCACTGCCGCCTTTCTTGGACATAGACGACCATGCGGCAAAGCTCATGGCGCCAATCGTGGGAGCCGTGGAAGCTGAAGTCGCGGTCATGGGCTCTCTGACCGCGAACTTGCATTTCCTCATGTCAAGCTTCTACCGACCGAGCAAGAAGGGGGAAGGACGCTGGAAAATTCTTCTCGAGGGCAAGGCTTTTCCCAGTGATCATGTGAGCAGTCATGGCACTCTATGGCAGATCTGTAAATGTGCTGACCGAGCATCCAGTATGCTGTCGAATCGCAAATCATCCATCATGATCTGGATCCGGCAGAGGCTATGGTTTTGTTAGAGCCGACTGACTCGCATATTCCAATCTTGCCAACGAAACAAATCCTAGAGACGATTGATAAACATGCATCCGAGCTAGCCCTGATCCTTTTGCCAGGTATCCAATTTTATACTGGCCAGTACTTCGACATCCAAACCATCACCGCCCATGCGCACTCCCATGGTATCCTGATCGGCTGGGACCTGGCTCATGCCGCCGGCAATGTGGATGTGAAGCTCCATGACTGGGATGTCGACTTTGCTGCTTGGTGTACCTATAAATATCTGAACTCAGGACCAGGCGCAATGGCAGGAATCTTCGTCAATGAGAAGTTTGGAAAGGTCGAAATGGAAGGCTCAACTCCGAAATTCTGGCCGCGACTGACTGGATGGTGGGGAGATGACAAGTCGACCAGGTTTAAGATGACGAACAGTAGGTTCTGTTCCAGCTTGTGACTGTTAGGGCATGCTGACGCTTGTAGAATTTGTCCCTCGACCAGGAGCTAGAGGTTACCAGCTCTCAAATCCGAGCGCTCTCGACCTGGCTGCAGTTGTGGCATCGTTACAAGTCTTCAACGAGACAACCATGGCCGAATTGCGCCAGCGGTCTTTGCGGCTCACCACATACCTCGAGCAACTTCTGGACGGCATCACGTTGAGACATCCTGGTATTTTCGACATCATCACTCCCAGAGATCCAGAAGAGCGGGGCGCACAGCTCAGTATTCGTTTAGCGCCAGGACTGCTCGACAATGTGCTAGAGCATCTCGAGCACCAAGGCGTCATTGTTGATGAGAGAAAACCAGACGTCATCAGAGTCGCACCAGCACCCTTGTACAACTTCTTCGTGGACGTGTTTCATTTCTGTCAGGTGTTGGAAGAAGCCTTGATCAAGGCATCAGAGCCATTGACAACCTGATCTTTGACACTATTGGCACGAGACTATTGCAGCGCTCAGTCGTCTTCACTGTCACTCGTGTCGGCCTCCCGCCACAGGACAAAGTCAAATCGACCGTCGAGGGTTGTGCGGATCAAGTCGCGAATGAGCTCCTGCTCGCCGTCGGACAAATCAAAATCCGGGTGCGCGGCCATCAAAGACAAGTTGAAACCTTTCTGAGTTGCCGGGTCGAGGTTCGTTATGAAGTCGGTAAGGGCATCCGTCGTGAATTGGGTCATTGCGTATAGCGTCAAGTTCTTCAAACGCTTCATATTGACGAGTGGGGGAAGAATGTCGGCCGAGACTTCTCCGCCACTGGTCCAGAAGTCCTCAAGCAATGGGAGACTCAGAGCGAGGGAGATGATGTGCTCTTCCTCGAACTCATCCGACACGTCTTTGAGGACAAGCTCCCGCAGGTTTGTCATGTTACACAAACCCTGAACCATTATTTGAAGGTCATCAGGAGTGGTATCCTCACCATTGCCCTTGAGCCAGACTGATTCCAGGCTATTCTGCTCAGCAAGCGCACTGTGAAACAGCCGTGCACTAGTATATCGAACAGAATATCCTTCCAGAGATAGCTTGGTCAATTCCACATTGGGTGAATAGAGAACCTGGGCAAGGATCGCGGGGCCATCGAAAAAGTTCTTCAGCGTGAGATCGCGCAGGTTCCGGCACGAGCTGAGCCATCCGATCACTTCAACGAAAACGTCATGGTTCATGTTTTCTAGCTGGACATTTCCAGCGCTATCGTCGAGTTTGAGCGTGTGTATCTCGGTGCATGCCTTGAGCGCGCTCAGATTCTGCATGGCCTCTTGATTGAGATTGCTCAACTCCAGCTCCTGTAACGTCCTGTGGCGTCCCAAAGCCTCAAATGACCGTCTACCTAGGTCATTGTAGCTGATCATCTCGAAATAGCTCAATGTGTCCGGTTTCAGCTCATCCAGGAAAGTCGCAAAAGAATCGTCCGCATCAGGGGATCTCCATTCGTGTATTGTCAAGCTCTTGAAATGTTCACAGTGCTGGGCAATGGCGGCACCTGCACCGCTCGCAAGAGCGTCCCCTTTCCACAAGACCAATGTTTCCAGTTTCGGAGACCGGGCTATCCACCTTGGTAAGAATCCAGGACTGATGTGCCCGTCAATTTCCTCCAGCAAGGTGGCCTTCACAGTGACTGCTTCTCCAATGGCATTTACTGTAGCGATGACATCCACCGTCTGCCTCGCAAGTTCCTTCTTGGGAAAATGAAAAGGCTGGAGACGGCCTGCAAAGAATGACTTGCGTATGGCGCCTGTAAATTTGTAGTCATCTAGCATGGCCGACAGATTGCGAAAATCTAGAGTCTTGATGTAGCGACAGTAGGGCTTGTATGTGGTGAAATCATCGAAACTAGACAGAACGATTGAGCGCCACAGAACAGTCCACTTCCGGAAGGTTTGGGTTTGCTCTGCAGCTCTGGTAGTGTAGTCGACCGCCTTGCGGACTTCTAAATCATCTCGTTGCTCGAAGACTGGAGATGTCTGGTACTGTCTGTAGCGTATTAGTACGGAGTTGCTAGAGAGACTATTGGCGGCGCAACTCACTGGTACATGGTTCTTAGGGCTGGATCTGCCAACGACTTTGAACCTCGGGCGCATTGGTAGAGAGTCCTGAAGTCGCCGTCACGTCCAAGTTGCTCACATATCACAGACAATATTTCATCGGGCAGCGTCAAGCCGCCTGATGAAGAAGACATTGGCAGTAGCCGACGAGGCGAAGCCTGACAAGGGGATCAAGAACGTTCTGTACTCTTCGCTCTTGAAAGGAAACTAGCGAGGCGAGTTTGTGGTGTCACTCGAATTGTGGTGCAAAGTTTGCGAAGTGTTCAATTGTAAACAGTGAAGTCGATGTTGATAACATTTCCGGTAGAGTCCTGGTGGTCGAGTTCAACCAATGACATCATCGTCCTTTTCACGCGTCGACCGCGTCGAACTCTGTGTACAGTCAAAGTGTGTGTCTCTCTTTGATATTGAGGCATCTCGAGCAGGATCTCATCATCTACGTATCGAATGGAGAACACCTGATGCCAGTCCTTCTGTTCACTGTCGCTCCTCAAGGGGTTGGCCATGTTCATGACCTCCTGACCTGCTTAGCAAAGTTTGATGAAGATGTCTCTCTCGAGGCAACACCTCAATTCGTAAGTCTCCTCGCTTGGGATGATGTGAGACATAGACTGACGGGCTTCAGCTCCGGATCTCGAGTCTGAATATCTCCAAGACAGCCCATGCCGCCTTTACGCTCGGTTCGTCCTTTTTCACAAAGTATCACTTTTCCCCAGGACCAAGGAGTGCATCAGGTCCCCCAATGCCGAAGATCTGGACATGCAAACTTCAAAACAGAGTGAGTCCCATGCCATGGCCTGTCGAGCACTTTCTCTAACGACGAAGGCTCTTCTGTCGATCTTCAAACGTCGCTTAGCCGATCAACGAGACAGAGATACCGCATTGGAAACGTGCGAGTGCGAACTGCAAGCGAACCCAGACCAAGCGGAATGTCGACTCATCTTCCGTTTAAATTGTCGTCAGGGTGTCGTCAAGACCTACAGACTCTTCTATGAGGCTGGAGAAACCCTCCACGCCGCCTTCGACAAAGCTGGTTCCGCAAATTACTGGACAGTATCGTCACGGACATTGCGCGATGTGGTTGAGTACTTTGGACCAAAGACCGATCAATTAGATTGGTACTTCCAGAGTGGAAAAGTCACGTTTACAAGCTACACCGAGAAGATTCAAAGCGGAAGAGGTGTGTAGAGTTGCTTCTCTAGTATCGCAGTCACTGACTTCTCCATTCAGAGGTTTTGAAACAGCCAATGCATACCTCCGTAGCGCTCGAACGCAAAGACTTTAATGACTTCAACGTCCACGAAGGTCTCCATATTGGCATCATGGTCAAGGATTTCCGCGCCATCGTTGCCCACGCAGAATCGATGAGAGCATTGGTCACAGCACGCTACTCTCGAGGTAACCGCCCAATGCAGATCAGTTATGAAGACAACGGCCTCCTCGCTGAGTTCACCCTTATGACCCGAGGCAGCACAAACGTGCCGAACTCCTCTAATGCAGGCACGCCGGCACGAGATCTTTCCTTACGTCCCGGCTCACGTCCGCCCGAAACACCAGCTTCCGCAGCCCCAACTCTCCCTGCCAGCAGTCGTCCCGCAGACAATGCAAGCATGCCACCTCCAGCACGTGCCTCCTTCCGCGATCCCGACACTGAAGTATCGAACCTCTCAAAAACACAGTCTGGAGATAGTGCACCGCCTCCTGCTGGCAGTCTCAATCCAGACAGCCTCTTCATCCCCGCAGACGATGACGATCAGCAATGGGATGCACCTAACTTTGAGGAAGAGCCTGACATAGTGACCTGGGACAACACCGCCGACGAAGTGTCTGCCTCAGCCTCGACACGTCGCATCCGTGACTCGGAGCTGCACTCTTTCGCCTCGATGCAAGATCAAGACCGTCGCACAAACGTGCCGACATCTAGATTTCCACACGAAATCGCTCCCACGCAGCGTCTATCACAAGTTCGTGGCATCTTCGACTGAGCTCAATCCGGATCGGTCCTCCCACCAATCACAAAACTCGTCGCGCAGCCTGCTGCTACATCCAAGATCTGGGTCGCGTCATCTTGACGAGACATTGGAATCACATTCCAACGTCCGGCGACATTCCCTTTCGAGTCGAGCTCCTCACCACAGTTACCATGTTCGCCCCAACCCCATGCAATGACCTGGTTGCTCTGCGTAAGGGCAACACAGTGCTCACTACCCGCCGCTAGACCCAGGATCGTCGGCATGTTTGCTAGCGCAAATTGGCCATGATTATTGTTGCCCACGCTCCTGACCTGCCCAGACGAGAGTGTATGTATCGAGCTCCAGCCCGAGGCCACGGTGTCACCGCCGTTTACAGGCTGTTGTAACACCTCCTCGTTCAAATCTTTCACCTCGCCCCAAACTACCGGCTTCATACCACCGTGTAAGAAGACAGTGTAGTCCCTTCCCACGACAACTCTCTGCGGCTGAAATGGCAATCCGACATCAATCCTAGTAGGCTCCCACAAGATCTTGTGCTGTCTGAATTGGTCCCCGAGCTGTCCTTTCCGACAGCTTCCCCACCCAAAAACACGCCCATCCGATAGTAGAACCACAACATGCGACATACACGCCGCAATGTCGAAAATCTTGGCGTCGGCATGCTGCTCTCCAGGACAAACATCCAGATCATCCACATCGAGCACCCTGGTCATCTTATCCGCGGTCACAACGCCATTCCCAAGTCCCAATTCCCCTTTCGCACCAGAACCCCGGACAAAAACCCTTCTCCTGTCCACCACAACGAACGACGCTTCCCATGTAGCAGCCACATCCGTCACATGGCCTTCGACATCGAAAAGCTGCTGTTCGAACTCGACCTTCACATCCTGGTCCTCAAGCCCAGCATTGCCTGCTGCAAATACTCGACCATCCTTCATCAAAATGAGCGTATGGTTCCCTCCCGCCACGATTTTCCGTACAACGGTGACTGTACTCGCTGTCGCTTCGCTTTCCCCGCTATCAGAATGATCAAGATCATCTTGATGACGAGGTCGGAATATACATTTCTCTGGACGGGCGGTATCGTTGGTATGCCCGATGCCTAACTGGCCTGAACCGTTTGAGCCGAATGCGTAGATTGTCGGCAACTCTAGGCATTTGCCGGCCATTTCTAAGTTTAGTCTTGTGTGTATCGCTCAAGGATGCATCAAGCACGTAAGACTGCATTGAAGGGCTGTAACCTCAAATATAGGGCAATTGTCGACCACAAGACCGGTCAAACGTGTCTTCCATCAGTGGCAGATTTTGCGAGACTGTCTTTTAGCGTTCAGCTCTTTAGTTACTTCTATTCTCTTACATCATCAGACGGATTATAACGGGTTGATTCGCGATGTTGTTATTGACGGTCACAATCGTTGAAGAATCGAGGCGTTGACTGGCTATCCAAGTTCGATGCCTTGACGGCTTAAGATGTGGTAAATTAACGACGAGGGCACCTCCACCTTTACCCGCCCATGCCGCTTTTAAACCTCGCTCACCTCGCAACCACCCTCGACTCACCCCCCCTTAGTCGTCCGTCTGCCCAGCGACTGTTTATAGTCTGTTTATGAATCTTTAATGCGATGCATTGTTCAACCACCCGCTTCATGAGAACCGCGGGGATGCCGGGTCATTCAAGTCAGTATGAACTCGACAAGTCCATCCGAGGATATTTCGTCGACGTCCATGCCCAATCCGTGTGCATCGCCCAGGAGGCGGAAAGTGAGGGGTCCGCCGGTCGTTGGATGGGTGTCAGGACGCAGCACCACAGGATTCGAGCAGCCGGCCAATATGGCGACCACATCTCCGACTTGCGCCACGTCGGAAGCAACTAGAAGCTGGCCGGTGTCCATCTTGCTAACAGTCCTACACATTAAGAGGTACTCGAGGAGCTCCCAGAATTGCTCGAAACCGGAAAAACGATCTTTGACTCCTGCTCGTCCTGCTCCTGTTACCAATTCTGGTTGTAACAGTTCCATCGTCAAGTACGTAGCACCTGGGTAATGCAACAACGGTCTGATGACAGTGAGAAACAGCTCGAGATGCATCGACCACAGTGGATCCGCACTCGGCAGGCGTTCCAGAGCCTCGTCGAAGAATTGTCCCAGCTCGTACTCGGGCTTGAAGATCCACCACCTCCTCTTCATTGGGATCGCGACCCCTGCTCGCTGGTCATGAGTGTTGGCGACCGAGGTTGTCGAGTCTATGAGTGGTTCCACCAGACAACCGTCCTCAAGTCTCGTTGAAGTGATGGCCCCCATCCTCTTCCCATAGACTCGTAGAAGACCGGATGTTCGACCGAAGGAGACCATGCCGGGGGCAAGGGGAATTTGAGACTTGAGCTTCTGCTTGTTCAAGTGGAAAACCGCGGCGCGTTCGTTTTGACCCCAGTCTGGAGCCCACGATGAATGTTCCGGAAGCCACACGCTATGCTGCGAATGGAGGATGATGTCCAGGGAGTTCGCCGCTGCGACATAAGCCCTGACCACGTTACGGTTGTGCTCTTGAATCGAGTGGTCGTACCGCGAGTTGAAGTGGGTGCGGAACCCTCCCCCAGCCATTCCAAATGCGGCAAACACCCGGTCGTGAGGCAGTGTGCAGAGGCGTGCTTTGTTGAGCCACAGCGCCAACGACACGTCGCCTGCTGGCGAGACGTTGTCCTTCTGCTGAAGTTGGGCACTTTTGCCGAGTATCATCTTGCGACCCCAGTCGAGATTCAGGGCGTTGTTGATCGCCTGTGCGGGCCAGTCGGTTTCGAAGCCCACATTTTCATCCCTCACACGCGCGATAATATCCGTGTACTCGGCAAAAGCAGGGTGCACTTTCCGTACGACATGCAGGACAACCTGAAGCTGGGTGTAGCTGACGATATCGGACCCGCACTGGAACAGAATGTCCCGCGCGAAGCTGATCTCTTGAACGATCCACGCCCGGTACCACCAAGCACGCTTCAACAGCTTGTACCATGCGACGAGAGTTTCAATCTCATCGCGGCTCAGAGCGCCCGTAGGTAGAAGGCTGGTTGGCCAGTCGATCAAGTCGACTGCGTCGGAAACATTCTGCTCCTGCTCAGGGTGGATGGTCGCGTGTATGTCACGGATGAACTGCATCGCAGCCCGACTCTCGTCAGAAGGAGGGCCCAGATCCACAATGACCCGGCATGCCTGTGCAAATATCAGATGCATGACGGGAATTTGCTGATATTTTTCCGTCTGGTTCGACTGATCTAGAGAAATTGCGTCTATCCAAACGGTTCGAGGAGTATCGGTCCGGCGAAGATAGCGCAGAGTAAGTTCTAAAGTTGGTGTCACCTTGAAGAGCTGCCCGTTGACCGAAATGTCCACGTCTAGTTTTTCGTTTCCCCATGCATAAGACAAAGCTTCCATTTGCAAGGAGCTCAAGGCGCCGGCTCCTGCAGTGGGCACATTTTTGGAGCCAGACTGGGAAGGTGGAGGTGAAGAGTTGTCTGGGGGAACATAGTGCTTGATTTCTGCATGGAACAGGTTGATTTGAATTGGATCCTCAAATGATCCGGGAAGAATATTGACCAGTCTGATCTCAGGATCAGCCTCGCCGCGCAAGGGCTCGTAGACGAAGCGAGAGTCCATCTAGCTTTTCACTAAGTCAGTGTAGAGTACTCAGTACTCAGCTCCTAGCGTTAACAAGAACCAAAAGAATCACAATGGGTCGTGGGCGGCATGTTGAAGCCTTCATGCCAGCTGGCGAGCCGACGAGGCTCTAAGGCGAAGCCTGGTTGCCTTCCGACTTGTGCGAACCATTGTGACTCGTTTAAATAGAACGTGACCAAGCCATCGCGCCAACCTCGAGCCTGAGCCTCAATTCTCACCTTTGAAGCGCGATGAAAAAGGTTCGAAATAACCACCATAATCGCGAGGAAAGATTAGAGACTTCTGAGGCCGAGCAGTAGCGTCGAACTCTTGGCGGATGTAGTCCGCAATCCACGTGCAATTAGGCCTTTGTCGCAGTATCAGATACCACATATACAGACCATTGTTAGCTGATAAGGAAGACGACATTGGCCAGCAAGTTCAAGAGTGGACAACAATCTATTCCACACATTCCAATGGTATGTTGGCTTTCCGTAGCCGTAGTTCAACTATCCATTTATCCCCGGCCAAAACCCATCCACATTACCCATGGGGTCACCCATCCATGGAAACGCTGAACCCAGTTGTGGCCGCCAAACGCCAAAAGCATGCAGACTCACGAAAATGCCCTTACATCTCCATTTACCATTCACAGACCTCTCCACCAAGATGTTTTGTGCACTTTGAAGTGTCCCTTGAGGGGCGTGGATGCGCTGGAGTTACCGACCAAAACATCGTAAGTGTCCTTCTCCATGGTCCAAGCATCGCGCGCCTCATCCCAAAAGCTGGCAGCATACTTCTTGGACAGGACAATCTTGACTCTCTCACTGGATCCGGATTTGACGAAGACTTTGGTAAACCCCTTCAATTCTTTCTTTGGTCTGTTTAGACTTGGGCTTCGTTGCGAGACATATGCCTGGACAACTTGTGATCCATCAATCTTGCCAGTGTTGCTCACTGTTGCAGAGATCACAATGTCGTCGTCATTATCGTCTTGCACGTCCAGGTCCTTGGTGTCGAAAGTAGTGTAGCTGAGACCGTGACCAAAGGGGAAGGCAACCTCCTTCTTGGACTTTTCGTAGAACCGATAGCCGATGTAAACATCTTCACCATATACTGCTCGATGACGTTCTGACTTGTAATTCAAGAAGGCCGGATTATCCTCGTTTCTCAGTGGAAAACTCAAGGGCAGTTTCCCGCTGGGATTGGTATTGCCAAAGACGACATCCGCTATAGCGTTGCCGCCCTCGTTGCCACCATAGAAAGCCTGAACCAGGGCTGGCGCCTCTTTCAGCCACGGCAGAGTTATCGGAGTTCCGGACTGGATGACGATGGCAGTGTTTGGGTTCGCTGCGAGAACAGCTTTGATCAGGTCATCACTTCCTGGTGGAAGGTCCATGTGTTCTCGATCATAGCCTTCGGACTCCCAGTATTTGTTGAGACCAGCACAGAGGACCACCTGGTCAACCTCTTTGGCAAGTTTCACCGCGCGCTCGATCTCGTTGGGAAGTTCTATCTTCCGCTCAAGTCCAAGTGTCAGTCCACCAGACTCGTAATCGTTGGAGCCAGGGTTAGTGAACGTCATGGTGGGGCAAGTTCCGAAGGTGACATGGATATCATATGTAGTCCCTGCGTCCATTTTGAGCACCCCAATCTCTTCCACGGTACCAGTTCCGGCAAACGAGTCTCCTCGTCGTTGATTTGTCTCGTTGTCAACCACACATTCTCCGTTCACGTATACCTTGCCAGTCCCAGAAACAGCTAGGCCGATTTCATACTCACTTGTCTCAGAAGGCGTGAAAGTACCATCCAATTCGAGCCAGTAAACATGAGTCTGAACATCCGGATGTTTGTAGTCCGTGAGCTGAACATCTGAAATTGGGATGTATACTTCATCGACCGGCTTGCGATTCTTGACAGAGGGTGGATCCAAGAAGACCTTCATGGTCAAACCATCTTTGCCATCCTTTGTCTTGGTCATGCGAGTCATGAGTGGGAGTGACTTCCATCCTGGGGCTCCCAGGGCATATTTTGCATGGGGAGCCTGAGCTTGAAGTCCTTTAAGCGGGGTTACAGCGTAGTATGGCAGGAGAGAAGCTGACCCGCCACCACAGTATGCAGCATCGGCGGCATTGGGCCCGATGACTGCGATGGACTTTTCTTTGTCAAAAGGCAACATGTCGTTCTCGTTCTTCAGTAGTACAATGCCTTCGCGGGCCAATTCCCGGAGTTGGGCTGCAGTCTCAGGTGTATCGACGGTCTCTTCTGGAGCGTTCTCCTGAAGACCAAGATCCTGGGCCTTCCGGACCATCTTGAGAACTTCGCGAGCTCTTTCATCGATGTCGTGTTCTTCAAGTTTTCCACATGTCAGCGCTTGGTTGACCAATGATCCACGAATATAAGTCGGCCCAGGCATCTCGAGATCGAGACCAGCTTTGATGGCTTCGCTTGTTGAATATGTTCCAAACCTATTCAAAGTCAAAGTCTCATCTTGTGGGGCGGACGCATCGAAGGGTAACATACCAATCACTCATAACCATGCCATCAAAGCCCCATTCTTTCCGAAGGACGTCTTGTATAAGTCGAGGGGTTTCGCTGACATGCAAACCATTCACTTTGTTGTAGGCAGTCATGAAACAGTCTGGTTTTGCATCTCTTTGTGCAATCATGAAAGGCATGAGGTAGATTTCTCGAAGTGCTCGCTCCGTGACAATGCTGTCGACGGCTTGCCTCTGGTCCTCCTGGTCATTGGCGACGTAGTGTTTGATGGTGGCCTGAACGCCAGTAGACTGTATACCATTGACGGTAGCAGCACTCATCGCGCCGGCTAGAACGGGATCTTCGCTGAAGCTTTCGAAACCACGGCCACCAAGAGGAGACCTCTGCATGTTTGTTGTTGGGCCAAGAAGGACCGAGGCACCTTTGGCGATGGCTTCATGGCCTTGAAGCGCACCTCCTTGTCTGATTAGATCAACATCCCATGTTGCTGCAAGTCCAGTTCCTGTGCCTGTCAGCCTCATCCCAACAAGACTGAAAAGAAAGACCTACCACAGGGCAGACAAGCTGCGGGCACACCCAAGAAAGTGCGAGTTCCTCGAACGCCATTGGGACCATCCGAAAGGCGTATGGAAGGAACACCCAGTCGATGAACGGGAGCAGTATGCCAGAAGTCGATGCCAGACAACAGGTCAATCTTTTCTGTGAGATTCAATTTAGAAAGCACATGTTCGACGTCGATCTTGGTACGCATAGACATAGAACCCATGATGGTGGGATCGATGGCTAGTGGGCCGAGGCTCGAGGTGGTGCTTGGAAAGGTTGGGGCACAAGAGACGGAAAAAGAGCGTAATCGGGAAAACCCTCGTGATGTAAAAGAAGAAAACAGGCTGAATTGGAATAGATGAACTGGAGATGCTAAACGGAATCGATGAATTGGTGCATTGATATAGGACCCAGGAATAACTTCGGGAGTGGTAAGGAGGTTGAAAATGTCAGATTTTTTGATGGAACAAGGAGTATATAGAAGAAACGAGTAAACAAACGTAAAGTGGCGGTGGCTATTGAAGGCTATCAGTAAGAGCAACCTGGAACTGGAAGCCACCAGTTGATGACAGGGAAAGAGTCAATAACACGAGGCATGAGGTATTCTTTGTATGCTTGAGCACGGCAGGCGGCGGGGCGGCCAGGAGATGATCAATGGGCAGGAGGGGTATGAGCTCCCCGTGAGTGGCCGCTTCTGCCCCATCCGTGGTCAGGCGAAGCTGGTGAATTGCATAGCTATCAATAGATGATATCGCGGATTGCCGGTATGAGAACAGGGAGCCATGTCGGAGCCATGTCAAAATGTCGTGCAGATATGAAAGAAGGAGGATGAATCTATCAAGCTATTGGAAGTTGTGGTTAATCTTCGGCCACCTAACAAAGTCTGAACTCCGTATGGCTTCCATCAGCCTCGCGTCAATCATCCACCACCACTCACACCGTTTCACTATCAATAACAGCTTTTTTCAACTCGAAAGCTTCATTCGTACGGAAATGCACATGACCAGGGCTAATGACGCATCTCGAAACACCCTTCTGGGATCATGCTGCAGCAATCTCTGCTCGTCTTGCCTCCTGAATCTGACATCTGAGCGGCAGCATCGGATCTCTTTCTGTTTCAGCTCCCGCTCCCGCTCCCAGATGCTAAACAGAGATAAGCGATCCCGATGCAGCAAGAACGAGCATCCAGGTACTGAAGCATAAGGCATACCGTTAGGAGCCTTTTCCGTATATAACCCAGTCTCGCTTAGGTCAGCAACTTATACTCTCATCCCTCATGCCAGGGCCTCGACCACCTTCCACCTGATACCATGCACCACAACCTCGTCTCCAAGTCTTCTATTCCCACGACAGATCCACATACATGGCACGAGACCCTCAGTCCTGTCGTCCACAACAGTATTGCTTCTCCAGTCTTTCGACCATTCCGATACCCCATCACCACCATCAATATCCTCCCGGGGAGGATCCCTCGAGGTGGGGATCCTCTGCCACCTCTCGACCAGGACTCCCTTCTCTTCATGCCTCGCAATGCCCTGACAAAAGTCCCCAACCCGAATGATGACCCCGCTCTTGCTTTCATCTGCTCCCTGTGTTCTCGCAACAAAACAAGGCGTCCGCCGCAGACCGCCCGACCCAGGTCCCAGCCATATACCTGCTGACCCAGGCTCCGTAGACGGAGTAGTCCAGTATTCCTTGTACATCATAACCGTGCGCGTGTCAGGATTCATCATCATCCCGACTTCGATGCAATCACCATTGGGCAGCATGAACATATCCCCTTCGTCGTTGATGCCGGGCCCCTTCGAATCAATCTCGTGCTTCCACTTTGCATGTGCAAGGTAAGGCATCGTGACTTCCTCATCATCTCGATCGAATGATGTTTCAGAAGTCCCTGAAAAGGCCCAGAACGATGGGTCCGAGGTCAGTGGTAACTCCGTGTCTGGTCGATCGGGGAAGCGTAAATCCACAAAGACTGATTCTGGGGAAGTCAAGACGAGGGTAGACGTCTCCTCATACGGCGAAGAGTATTGCTATCACATGTCAGAAATTCGTAGTAAAGCCAGCTCGTACGACTGATAGCTTGCGAGTCTTCATGGAGTAGTTCGACGAATCCACATCACGAGCTTCAAGTCATTCGGTCCTCGCAAAGAGGTAGATAGTGGTTTGCGGACTCACCCAGGCAATACCTTCTCGTACCGATATCGATGGCTTTTTTAAAAAGTCTTTCTTCCACTGTGGCAGTTTCTGGTCTTTTCTCTGGACATTTCCAATTGTTCCCAGCTTCTCACCCGTCATGCCATAGATCTCCATGATCAATGCTGATAATCTGGCCGCTGGCCAGAAGTGTGTTATTCTTCGGAAGCGAGAATATACTTTGCTGATGACATGATATTGAAATAATGCTAGTGTCTAGCTTGATCGACGAAACCCACCGTTGAAGGTAGTCGCGTGTTTCATGAAATTTCATGAAATTTAACGCCAGATATAGATTGTTCTCATTTTGTCATCACTACAAAAGCATCATCATTGCCGGACTAGTCTAATACTGTTACATTTATACATCGCTGAATTGCTACCGATGTCGACCTGTATAAATGACTGCGATGCAGACTTTCATGATAGATGACATAGCTTCGCCCTACGCTCAATTTCATGCACGCGTTTTAATTGACAGTAGTCGGTTCCTGTGCTCATGCCTGGTCTCCGACTTCACATAACTTTCCCCTGCAGCATCCCACTTCCTCTTGATGAAAATATACCCATGATTCCAAACCCGAGATAGAACAAAGCCAGCGGATACGCCACGAGCCCTCGCATACCCTTCATCCTGCCGACGCTCACAAACATCCCAGAGCTGCTAAAGGTGCACCATCCCACAGCGGCCGCTGTCAACCCGTAGCCAACAATCGTGTCCATAGGCAGCAGCACACCGAAGAGCGCGGTGAACACCAGTGGCAAGAAACAATAACCCAGGACGCTTGCACTTCTTGAATATGTCAAGGTACTCGAAAAGGATCCTCCACCGTGTCCTGAGTTACCGCCGTGATCTTGCTGGGCTTGCGACATCTGGTCCGAGTCGTTGGGGTCCACCGGCGGCGTCATGAGGGCAAACATCCAGTGCAACGCTACTGATCCGAAGAGCGCAATGCCGTAGATATAACCGTAAAAGAACTTGCCCGACAGAGCGAGGAATGTGCCGTAAAGCACCAGAAACAATAGCCCTCCATATAGGTCACTGTCGTCCATAATATGAGGTGAGGGTCGTGTCCACGGGTTCAGGACCGTCAGTGTCTTTTCGTCTGGTCAGTCTTTCTCACGTGCCATTGTCAATATTCAGACTCACCTTCGTTTTGATATGTCCAAGGTTGACGCCCAGCTCTTCCATCAACCCTGGCTCTCCGTCATATCCTTCTGTTCCAAAAGCAGCCAACCAGCCTGTCCTAAGCCCTCCGGACTCTCCCATACGTCCACTTACTCCTTGTATGCCTGGTCCTCCCCCAAATCCACCTGCCGAGCCTGCGCCGTAACCAGGGTATGCGGCTGCAGCGTTTCCAGAGCCATAGCCGCCATAGGATGCTTGTGAGGGCGTGGTGTGGCCCGATACATTGGTATATGAAGAGGGATAAAATTGCAGATTCGAAGAGGCGGCTCCAGCACCCTGCCCGTAAGCTGGTTGTTGGTTGTAGTAGGACATTTTTGGTTCGGAGAGGCCACGACGGCCTTTGCGTTACGGTTTGCGCAGGTAGGTTGGATGATCTGTGAGATGCTTCAATGGTGAGGCAGCAAAGAGCGAAAGTAATGCCTTAAGATGCTAGAATGAGATAGAGCGTAGAACGCATGCGATATGCCGAATATGCCAGGTAAAGGAACACTTTGACAGGTTGTCACGAAATGCAATGTTGATGTGCACTTCCGATCCTAAGTTACTCCAACAGATATTGCGGAGTACCACGAAACCCCTGTATTTGCTGCAGCCTTGGACTTAATCCGTCACGCCAGCACGCATAGTTAGTCTTTGCGACCAAAAGCCTACAAGAAAGATGCTGAAGGCCATGATATCAAGTCATGTTCTATTGGCCATGATGTACATAGTCTTTTGTTTTAGTACTACAGAAAGTTGATGCCTATTCCGAAAGAGACACCTTTTCTGGACTCTTCGTGCTTCCTTACCACCAGAGGTAGGGAGAAATTAAGCTCAAACCGTGCCACAGGGTGAGCATAAACCAACCCGACGCCAGCTGAGATAGTAGGCAGTCCGTTTCCTAGCTCCGTAACAGCATTGGAGAAGCTTTGCCTGACCTCTTCGCTGGTCATGGTGCCTTCTTTATCTGAGTTTCGTAGTGCCAATAACCTTCCTCCGTTGACAAAGGCTTGAAACCGAAGCGGCTTGTCCTTTCCGACCTTCGGCAGAGGCAAAAGCAGGTTTGCACTACCCGCTGCGTAAAGATCACCGCCCACCGCATCGGGGCCATCATGAGGTCCTAAACCGGACAGCCTAAACCCACGAACATCTGTTGGTCCACCGAGCTGGAATCTGTCGTTTATGCGAGACATTTCCGGATTTCGCTTCGAGCCAAGGGCTAACGGATACAAAAGGCCAGCTCGCAGTCCGGTTGTGAAGCTGATCCCACTGTCACCAGCCACTCCTGGTATGGGTACCGGGAGTGCAGTCTGTGTCTCAACTTCGGTCTTGAGGAAAGACACATCACCTTGCAACGGCCCCCAACCTGCCAACTCTGTTGTTGATTTGGCATAGTATCCCCGTGTTGGAAGCATAGGATTGTCTCTCTTGTCAGTTGTTCGCATGAGCGATATGCTGCTTTTGAAAGAATCTCCTGCTTCGTTCTTCACAGTTGGAGATGCGTTTTGAGCTAGTCCAGTCACCTGCCGCCAGACGCCATTGTAACCGAACTCGTTCATGGTTCCTCCTGATGACAACCATCGTAGCTTACCCCAACCCCCCTTTAGCACTTCTTCGTGACTTGCGAATACTTTTTGCGTCGCGCTCTGTTGACCGCCCAACTGAAAGCGGAAGTCGGGATTGCTCAAAACCGGAGTATCAATTGTCGCCTGGTATGACGACCGTGTCCGCGTGCCTATTGAGGCATTCAAATCGAGCGTTTCTGCACCACCCAAAAGATTGCGCCATTGCACATTGGCGTACGCCGATCCTTCAGCGTTGCCGAGATCGGTGCCAGTCTTCGCCAGTACCCTGCTCCTCTCTTTTACCGAGTAGTAGACGGCGACATCAGTCGGTGTCGATGTAGGGTCAGTCTTGGAAGGTTTGTCCAGGTACACTGAGACGGGTTCATGGTAGATTCCTGTAGACTTGAGTCAGTTGCAAGTCCGAGATACGACTGAGCATACCCATTACCGAACTTTTTCAGCCTGTCTGCGGTCTTAGCGACCTCATGTATGAGCTCAGACTGTGTATATGGACGGTCGCGATTTGCGCTCAGCAGTGGATTTACTATCTTCTGGAGGAAGCCATGTCGAGTGTTGGGAGCTCCTAGGACTGTCACTGAGGAGACAGTAGTTGGTGAGGTCGAGTTCTGATCGATCAGTTCTGAAAGACGCTGCTGGCTGAGTTGAAAGGTATGGTGTATTTTCTCGTTAATAGCTTGCTGCCGTTGCTCAAGCTCGTTTGGATTGGCGGCTTTCAAAAGCTGGAATATGTTGTCCTCCCCAGCTCCGTCGGACGAGGCCATTGAGGCCGCAAGAAGCTGTGACGAACGTCCAAGGTTCGTCAGCAGTAGGGCCGACTGTAATGGAGAGGTGATCCTGTTGCAGGAAGCAGCAACTTGGAGTAACAAAAAACAGTACCTACAAACACCAAGGTTGCGACCCACGGCAGGCTGTAAAAGCAGCACGGTGACGTGCTAACCTATTTTCGTGCAAGGCTGCACTTCCCCAAGGTTTTTGGTCGTGTGTTCTCTTCCTCCACGTCCCATACCCATCTACATATTTTGATACACTTCCCATTCACTGCCAGCGTTGTCCCATTCATTTAATCAATATTCGACATTTCCTACGTGGGGAAGATAGACGACTTCTCCTCTCAAAATATATCTGCCTCATCATCCTCCACTTTCCTCCTTATCGTCCACCTCCACGGTTCGACTCCCTGCGCTGTACAACAGTCAATCGCTCACCTTTCCTATTTTCCCGATGGCTACCAAGGCCGCACACAAGCGACTCCTTCGCGAGTATGAAGCCATAAAAAAGTCGCCTCCACCTATGATCACTGCACACCCATCTGAATCAAATATACTCGAATGGCACGCACTGTTGGAGGGTGCCCCAAACACACCATACGCCACTGGCCAGTATTGGGCGACCCTCACGTTTCCAGCTGATTATCCATTTGCGCCGCCTGCTATTCGAATGCACACACCGAGCGGACGGTTTCAGCCATCCACCAGACTCTGCCTGAGCATTAGCGATTTCCACCCAAAGTCCTTCAATCCGGCCTGGTCTGTTTCCACGATTTTCATCGGCCTTATGTCATTTATGAACAGCGAGGAGATGACAGCCGGCAGTATTGGTGGAACAGAGGCCGAAAGGAAATGGCACGCTGCCAGATCAAGATGGTGGAACTCAACAGGCGGCGGATCAGCTACAAAACCCGTCCCAGGCGTTCATGCTACGACGAAGGGCCTCGGCAACATTAAAGCTGGAGATGGTGGCGTCAAATTCAGAGCCGAGTTTCCAGATGAGGACAAGGAGAACTGGGAATGGATCGCAGAACATCGTATTGACCCGGCCACCGGACGAATACTGCCGGATCCTGAAGGCGAAACCATCAACTGTTCACCGGAGACCAAAGCGCTGCGGCGGATACTAGGAGGCAGCACGGGCGTGGGCGCAGTGGTCCAAGGAGGGCAAGCGGCACGAGATGCAGGCCAAGGCTGGATCTGGCGGAACAAGGTCTGGTTACTAGGCAGCTGTTTGATTGCCTATGTCATGCTCTCAAGGGTTTTCAGTGCAGGAGGGGATTGACTCTCATGATTCATGTTTGCAAGAACAATGCAGGGAAAATGAATCTTGGGTGGGGAGCAAGGCGTCAGGCGCGTGGAGGGGGTTACTATTTTATGCATGACAGTTCGGTGAAGGCCTATTAGTAGCGCCCAGAATCTCAAAGATATGCCAGGGTGTCCGGCTCATGGCACTTTGAATTCGGCAAGCAGACAGCCGGCTCTTCGGAGAGACTGCTTGGTTGGGTATATGAGGTGGAGTCCTGCTTGCAGAACCGAAGTGCGGCATTACAGTCTTCGGAAGGAATACAGAACGCCCAAGGAGACTTGACTTTCTTTTGAGTTTTTGTTACTCCACGGTGCTCCGAGATTCATGGTCAAAGCACTGGGCCCTGTGATCGACAGGTTAAAGCCCGGCTAAAAGTCAAAGAGGGGCGCTCTTGAAGCAAAAGGACACTTCGATCGACATACAGTGCTAAGCTTATTGTATAGTGATACCTTCAGCACATAACGATGAGGTATTCTAGATGGCAAGTGCAGCATGTATGGTCAGTAAGGGAAGCCTGAGGATTGAACCCTGTTGTTTTTCTACATGCGTTCAATGCATAGAGGCTCTTGCTTCTGCATGTGTTTCTTCACGCCCGCCATTGCCGCCACCTATTGAGGTCTCGCCCTCAACACCCGCAAGCAAGATCCAGCATTGCTTTGCTTTAGCGCCGAATGTCACCGCTACGGACCCCATTGCCCCTGTTCTTCCGCCCTGCGTTCCCTCGTGGCCCGTAAACAATTTCACGAACTCACTATTCTACTCCACTCGTGTTCTGGCTGTTGCATCTTTCCACAGGCTAGCCTCCCCAGCTATTGATCGTGTTTCGCTTCGGTCTGGACTTTTCTTGAGGTCCGCCAACAGCGACATGTGCTGCAGCCAGAAGTCCAAGTGCTTGAGCCATCGTTCTCGGTACCTGTCGTCCCCCTTACCGACAGGAGTGGTCGATGCGAGATGACCTGACTCGATTCTCTCTGTCGCTACTGCCACCCGATCTCTAAACGGCGGTGCTGCTACCTTCTCCCAGGAAAGCTTGTCGTCACAGATCACATCCTCCAGGAGTGATGGACTGAGAAGATGCGCAATGCTCAGGAGACAGGTGAGGGTCTCATACACCCTCGCGAGTCGTTTGTTTGTTCGATCATGCTAACTTGTTACCGGGCCCTTCAGACTCAGCCAAAGACTCGAACCTGGCTTCATCCAGCGCACCAGAGACTACCAAGTTCACGTTTGTAGATCAGACTCCACATCCTTCTGCGTTGATCCATCGAAGAATCAGCGACCAACAGCAGCGCCATGTTATACGATCCCATGTTATGCAACGTGTCCGCCACAAGGAGCTTGCGCAAGGGAATAAGAGAACACCAGGCCGTGTGACATCGAGAAGGTCCAGTTCAGGCAAATCGCAGAACGGATCCAATGAGTCTGGCTCCCCAGTAAAAATTGAGCCAGTAACTCCAACAATACCAGGGGTGGTGAGAATTCAACCCAAGCAGCAGAACAGTACCGCTATTTCCAAGAGAACATCTGCCACAGGTCGATTTCACCCAGGCATATCTCTGAGTCTTGCCCCATCGTCCAACCATGAGTTCGACCCTTTCCATACGCTACCGAGTAGCAATGTGCCACACCAGTCCTCCGAAAGCTTATTGGGTTACTGTGGGTTCCAACTCTCTTCGCTGGCTCATCACTTGTTGACCCTGACCATTAGGTTTCGATGTCATGCTCCCCCTGACGTTCGCTGTTGAATACAAGCAGCCGAGTGAGCGCCTCGCCCGACAGGCCATGGTCCTACATAGCAAGATCAACAGTCCAGCCACCTTCTTAGGGTTCATGGCCACAGTTGCAGCACACCGGGCCATCCTATACAGTCGCCACGGAGACCTCCGCCCATCTGCCCAGAATCATGACGATCTCATCACAGATCCTGACTACAAAAGGGTCAAGCATGAGGCGATCGTTGCCGTACGAAAAAGCATCGATAGGCAAGAACCACCCAGCCAGTATACGGTCGATGCGTGCTTCGGATTGATAGGCACAGCTGCGGTCGTGGGCAATTTCGAGGAAGCAACAATCCATCTCAGGGGCATTGCCGACATCATGTCTCGGGTGGGCGCATCTCCAGAGTCTATGCTGTGGCTTCCAATCACCAATGTCAAAATCTCCGTTGCAATGCTGTCAAGGCCAATCTTGCCACTTCCCTGGCAACGAGAGCGAATACCAATCGACATACGGCAACGCATAGCGCCCGAACCTGGTAGTGAAATGGCGAGCATGGGCTTGAAGTTTCAACAACTGGAAGAGCTTAGTGACTCACTCCAAAATTTACTCATCAACGGTCAAGACGTTTGCAATCTATGCCAGGTGAACGCGGCCGATGCTAGGGGACTTTCACCAAGGGAGAACGCCGTTCTGCGACAAAAAGCTACCGAATTCGAGTTTGATCTTGTAGCCTATCCATATGAAACACTCGCATTTTCTTACGACAGGAATGGCGAGCCCATGATACCACCATTGGAAAGAATTGTTCGACTTGCAGCTCTTGGCCTTATGCAGTTTGCACCACACATGGTTATCCCATCAACCGGTATTGGTCGTGCGCTGACGCAGCATCAGAAACGAGCAACTGAAGCCTGGCTCTACGCAAAACAGGGTCAATGTGGAGTCGCTGAGCTCAGCGCCTTTATGTGGTCGCTGTTTGTGTTTGTACAGCGTGCAAACAAGCAACCCGAGGAAGAGTATTTTATGAACCTACTGGTTCAGATGTCCGGCGACTTATTGTCATTACCATGGCCGGAAGTCGAGAAGATCCTGAATGGGTATCTATATATACCGATGTTACAGGCTGCTGTCTGGCAAAGCATCTGGTTAGAAGTCATCGCACGCTCGGAGGCCATCGAGAGCTCTGTTTTGAACATTGATCGGAGAGGTGAGATACAGCAACGATTCCATCAGGTCTGAATTCGAGCAGGGGGAACATGTACAGTCCTAGTGGCCCGGAACCAGCCCGGGATAGCACCAGTGTAAATGCAACAGTCGTGGCGGCGGGTCAGGCACATTCGCACATACAGGATTGAGGCTCGGACACCAGACCGGTCCCTTTGCACAATTGTATAGTTAGCAATATACCATATATTCTACAGGGTTAGTGTTGGTAGAGGAGAAGCATATTCCCAGAGCCCCAGTATCGAATGGACGAACGCCATGCATACTGATCCTGCAAGCCCAATCACCACATGCGCCGGCTGAATAAAAGCTGAGCAACAAACACAATATTTTCACGGTATTTCCCATCGTTTGCAGCAAACAACCGAAGAAACCAAAGAAAAGTCGCTCCTTCATCATCTTGGATCAGAGTACTTCGTGAGTCGTTCACCTTTCACGGCTCGACTGCTGCGTCGAGCCCACCCTGGCAGCGCCTCCACTGGCACGATGCCAGACATCCCCGCCCCACCTCATCGCTCGTTCCACTGCCGCGGTAGGCGTGTCGAGAGCGGGACGAATGTCCAGGTAGAACACAGGCTCGCCCGTCTCTTGCACGCCGCCACTGTAGTAGTCGATCACATAACGAACTTCTTGGACCTTTCCGTCGGGATACTTACGCGCGACGTACCAATCGTGACGATCGAAAGGAGGCTCACGACCGAACTTCTCGGGCATGACGGTTCCCAAGACACCCAGCATTCGTGCCTTCGGCGTTGGATCGCCAGGCCGGCCCATAAATCGGACCAATCTGGGTCGGAGCTCCTCGTCCGAATCAGGCAGACCTAGAGCCGCCCGTCTGGCAGCCTGCATCTCGTACCGTGCGCGGTCTAGTGCGATGCCCTGCTCGCCTCGACTGCAGACTTCCCAGGCGTGGCCGAAGCCTTTGCCGAAGACCCGCTCCCACTCCTCGATTTCCTGCCAGGCGCCTTCGTTGAGGAAGTTGTGCACGGCGACCATAGATTCTACGGCGTCGGCGGGTGTGTCGGTGTATCCCTTGCGCAACATGGCGTTGAACATTTGTTGAGGGGATGGGTATTCCCAGTTCGCATTGGTATCGCCACGCGGGATGGAGGATATTTCTCGTTCGAGCGGGAGGGCGATTTGTTGCGGAGAGTCGGATGGGCGTGTATTGGAAAGAGATGGCATGTAGTTTAGCGGATTTAGTTTGGATAGGGTGAATGATGAGGTTGTTGTCCTTGAGGACGGTGCATGTTGTTCTTGCTCAGAGGGAGAGGATGGGTGAGGGTTGGCTAACGACTTGAGAGGATGGTTTGGTGATTTAACGGGACATGATGAGGGTGTTGAAGAGGATTGGTCTAGTCTCGGAGGGAATGGTGCGGCATTCGATTCTGATGGTTTGTGCATGGGACATGCTGCCTGTGTTGAGTTGTCAGTCTTGTGCAAGGCTTTGCATGTAACATGGAGGCGATTTACCGGAGGTGCGCTCGTGGGTGCAACGACTGCGGGAGCGAACTTCGTTGGGTCGTCCGCCCAGAACCAACCCATTGCGGCGAGTGAGGCGACGAAGACTGAAGTAAAATAGAGTGGTGAAGTGGTTTGTGTCAATCGTTGCAGAAGGCAGTGTGTAAGTTGGGTATGATGCGAGGAAATGGAAGAAGACGTCGATGATCGAATTCGTCTGTTTGACGCGGAGATGCAGCCAGGAACTTTTTGACTCCACTTTCCTTTTCTCAATTCCATTGTTGCCCGCGACTCGGACCTCGCAGACTAACCAATACTTGAATACACGGTACCCAGCACGAGCGTTTGCATATCAATGAGCACTCTTCCTCTCGATATCTTCAAGACCAACTGTTCTATGGCACTCAGCCTTTGTGTCTGCGCCCCTTGACCTATCTTCCTGCAACCTCAACCTACGCTCCGGTCTTCTCAACACCCTGTCTCAGAAATCCACACACTAGACCTCAAGACCTAGCCACCATGGCGAGCTCCAGTGATGCAAAAGGCTTCAAGCAGGATATGGTCGTTTCGATACGATACCGAAATGACCTGCCTCCTCCACCAATGCCTCCGAAGTTCCTTGACATCGACACAGGAGGACTGGCGCAATACTTGACAACAGGCTACGCTTCAGGCCTGGCGAAACGCGAAGAGCCTAATATCGAGGTCGATGCCGAAGGTGGAATGCCCATTGACATGGTCGGCGTTCCAGGGTATTTCTTGGGCGACGAGAGCGCGATCATGGCGCCTGAGATTCAGCCTGTGCTGGATCCCGCCGACCATGCCCTCATGCTATCAATCGACCAACTCAAAAGCCAAGGCGCAAAGAACAATGTCTCCTTCCTACGAAAAACGCAATACATGACAGCGGCACAGATGGCACGAGCAAACGACCCTCTCCTGCGCACCAATGCTAGAGTACGGAAGACGTCTGAGAGCAAAGCTGCGGGAGCACCAATAGCGCGAGACGACAAGGAGAATATCAAGAGACATATACAGAAAGGCTTCGACCTCGCCTACCCCGACAGTATAGCCTACAACCCTCCCGAAGCGCAAGCAAACCCAATCACGCCACAGGAACGCGAGGCCTGGAGAAATCCTGTCCATCCTGACAACCCGAGACTAAAACCCGTCGAGTTCTACCCCATTATCCCCGATCTAGAAGCCGTCACCGACATGCAAGGCAATTGGCAGGCACTGAAGTTCGAGAAACCTCCCTTACCACCCTACCGTGGTCGACGTGACGACCGTATAGACGTGGCCCTACTCATGGCCGCACAGAATACGGCGGAATTGAGCAAATACCAGGCAAAGAAAAAGGCTTTCGAAGAACACCCGGACCTCTACGAAGATCCCGGTGCAGAACCATACTCATGGTCCCTCAACATACCCAAACAGCCAGATTCCGCATCGCGGTATCGCAAGATCCTCAACGACGCGAACCCGAACAAGGACGACCCAGCTTTATACGCGCCGTTACTTGAAGAATCAGCCGACGGTTCACAGCGCCTCCCATATGAACGAGTCCGCGTGTTTCCATCTGCCACGCAGAACCCCGTCGATCCTCACAGAGTCATGGCCATTTCACTTGCCAGTGGAGACAAATTGTCTTCGCACTCTCGGCTGCGCAAACAGGGGTCTGCGGCATATTACTACCCTATTCTCGACCGCGTACGTGTCAAGGCCGACCGCAACGCTGTGGAGAAGCCTCGCAGTCAAACTGTGCCTGAAGATGGCTTTGGCGCGGATCTGCCTGATCAACTGATGATTATGTTCGCCGAGCCCGAACCTTCAACGATAATGCTAAGAAACCAATTCCGGGGAGAGTATGACGCCGCATTTGCTGGTGAATGGAGCGAAATCGTCAGGAACGCTGAGGCTGCCGCCGAAGAGGAGCGTGCGAATGAGATCGTCGACGAGCAGGGTACGTTACATGAGGGCGCGCAGGATGTGTCGATGGCGGAGGTCGAGGGTGCGGAAGACGCGGAGGTGGCGATGAATGGTGTCGCTCATAAAGATCGCGATGACGATAGGAATACACCTCCTCCGCCTGCGAACGGCGCAGATGCCGACGCAGAGGAAGATGAAGATATGCGGGATGATTGAGATGGACTGACCACGACTCTTGTTCGGGCAGGCGGATATCTTAGGGAGGCTCAGTAGAGCATTCAGGCTTTCAGAAGAAGTCAGAAGTCGCACGTTATAAATCTACAGGGAGATCTGCCTCGAATTCCTTGATATTTCCTTCCCGCAGGAAGCTACGCTGTTTTCTTCTTTCCAGCTACGTCCTTTGGAGTTCTACGAATCTGCTCAATTCTTGTCCAGCACGTCAATTCGCTCCGTTCGAATGCCACGAAACGCTGGTCAATCCGGAGATTCTTTACATAGACCCTTCCATAGTCCTATGCCCATGCCCTCAGCGCATATTACTGCTGCGTCCTTCCCAGGTTCTCGTCTCGCACATTCGAGAAATGGCTCCTGTCTTGGGCTTTTGTACCTTTTTAAGTGCTTAGTAAGACCGAGCCAAGTTCCTGAGATACCAATCCACTAGTCTGCGTCCCTGCTTGGCCTCGCTGATGTGGATCAAATCACCTTCAATGGCGTAGTCGAGCTCACTGCCATTAACAGTCTCACCGTCCAACAAACCACCTTCAGTCCACCGAATCTGTCTGCTTCGCTGCTTGTTGACCAGCAACCAGCTGCGCAGCTTCTCAGGCTCCACCTCAAGGAAGCTGGAGAGCTTCTTCAAGTCCATGGTAGTGTAGAGTTTCAGGTACGACTTGACGGTGGGGTTGTAAAGGGTGTTCTTGACCTCGTCCATGAAGATCTCGGTGTGGTGTTCGACTGGGTCAATGTTGAGCGGCGGGTTGTCGAAATCAGGTGGGGTTGGGTTGATGAATTTGGGGCAGGCAGACTGGAAGAGTTCCTTGTAGACAGGCAAGGAGTCGGGTCCACCACGCTGGAGTTTGGCGAATTTCTCGCCATACTTCTCGCGCAGAGCAGTGTGAATGGTATCGTCGAGACGAGTTGGGGCGAAAGACACGCAAATGGCGATCAGGGCGTACATCTGCTCCGTTTTCTTGGCGATAGCGTCGAATTGCTGGTTGCCCTTCTGGAAGTTCTTGGTTCGGGAAACGTACACAAGAATGTGGCTGAACATGCGAACAGCATCGGCGTAGCGACGGAGCATCATGTATGAAAAGCCGACGTAGTAGTAGGTGTTGAGGTGGGCGGCCATGACTCGAGCGAACATGGCTTTCTTGTTCATCTCAATGTCGTCCAATGTCTTGAGAGCCAAGCTGAAGTCGCCCAGCAAGCAGTGTACGCGCAGCAGGCCGATGATGGAGAAGTACCCAAGCATGCGGTATAGTGGTCGTGAGCCATATTCGCCCGCCACGGTGTTTGGGTCCTCGCCTCTCTTTTGTGCTGCTAGTTGTTCGTTGATTTGAGAACGTTGGATGAGAGAATAGAGGACGTTCAGAACCGAATAGCAACCCCAGGTATTCGGGTTTTCTCGCAAAATCTGTGCCTCCTCTTCATTCGGCGCAGTCCTTGCGACTCGATTTCTGTATCTGCAGAATGACTCGAATTGGTAAATGAACTCGTCAATCACATCCCATGCCCAATAGTAGGATGGTTGCTCAATCTCAACGGGCCCGTCTGAGTTGAGGATATAGTGGAAGAGGGAGCAGTAGTTGTCGTATGAAGCGAATTTCGTCTCGAGTGAGGCTTGGTATTCGAGAGGTGCAGCAGCAGCCTCGAGCTGGGCGCGCAGGTCTGTAGGACCACCCGGTATTGAGTCTGTTCGTTCGAGGTCGACATCGCCATTCTGATCCGCGAACGTTATTTGCTCGCGATAATCCTGAACGAGCTCCTCCTCGATGTCATCATCGTCCAACGCCGGGACGTTGCCGTTTGAGTAAGCCATGATGATTGTCGGCTTTGCGATAATTGTTGTACAAGCGTCCAACACACCTGTGCTGAAGAAACCGAAATTTGAAAGTGCGGGCGGGGCCAAATGGGGAAACTGCGGTAAATACTCCCCCGTATGATTCAGCCCCGTCCAGCCTTGTGGTGCCTCATCTTGGTAGCGGGGATGGCCGGTCTACGCTTCCGAGGACTTTACAACGGCGCTGCAACACCTTGTACAGTGGATTGTGATATCGAAAAATGGCGACATCGTATGAGTCTTTCGCTCAGACTTTCAAGGCAGCCTTGATCCAGCTTCACCCAAAAGTGAGTCTTCAACAACTCACTCTGTACAACGTTCGAAACCAACCGATTACTAACAATCAACTGACCAGCCGCTCGACCCCGAACACAATTTCAACGCAGCAGCAAACCACATCCGAGATGCCGCAGAGCAGGGCGCCGCGCTGGCTGTACTCCCAGAATATCATCTAACAGGCTGGTACCCGGAGGATAGTCAATTTACCGTCCTGGCCCAGACCGCCTACCAATATGTATCGAAATACCAAGAACTGGCAAAAGAGCTGAAGGTCAACATCGCCCCAGGCACCATTGTCACAGTCGACCCCAATTCACCTCCTCCAGGTGCAAGCAATGGCACTACATCATCGGCGAAAACGCCCTCCCTTCTCAACATTGCACCCTTCATCTCTTACACAGGCGAACTCCTTGGGAGCTACACTAAAGCCAATTTGTGGCACCCGGAGCGCAACGTCCTCACATCGGGGCCGAATCACCAGCCAGTGTCGAGCGAAGGCCCTCCAGTGACACCAGCCAACCCGCACTCTGTGATCGAGACTCCCTTGGGCCCAGTTGGCATCGTCATCTGTTGGGATCTGGCTTTCCCAGAAGCGTTCCGTGCGCTTGTCAGGCAGGGCGCCCGCTTAATCATCATTCCTACCTACTGGACGCGAGACGACTTGACACCCGAAGCCCGCAGATACGGTCCTGATGTCGACATTATGTTTCTGAAGAACGCCCTTGTCACACGAGCGTTTGAGAATACTTGTGCCATCTTGTTCTGCAACGTTGGCGGTCCCCCTGAAGAAGGCTATGCCGGCCTGAGTCGCGCAGTCCTACCACTAGTCGGTCCGGTGGAGGGTTGTTTCGACGATGGGACTCCCGGGATGCGTATAGTCGAGGTGGACATGAAGACGGTTGATATTGCTGAGGAGAACTACAAGATCAGGGAGGACTTGGCTTCGGAGAGTTGGCATTATGGATATAGCCATGACAAGTGAGGACGCAGACAGGTTTTGACATCATGAACGTGTGGATCTTGGTCATACTGACTGTTGTACATTGACTTCCTTCATACACATCTGCCACAAGCTATCCATGCTTGCTGCTGCTAGACGAAAACATAAGCATCGCCAACGCCTTGCTAGATGGGCCCCTCACTAGGGACCAGCTCAAAGCTCGATATCTGATGTTGTCACGCACTACCTGATAGCTAATAATGGCACTCCCACACGCCTGTCCACACATATTATGCTTGTTGCATCTAGTCTGACATGCCTTCATTCGTCTGAGTCATTAAGCAGCGCATCGAAGCGATTGCTCAGAGGAATTCCATCTCTCTTGACTGACACACGTTTTGGAGACCTCTCCCTAGGCAGAGGTTGGGCACACTCGTCCGGGTAGAATTCGATCCTCATACCCTTGTACTTCTGTCGCGAATGCATACAGTTCCTCGCAGTCATGGAGAGCCCAATGTTGTTGAGTGAGATGAAGGCATGCCCATCGGAGAATTGGACCTTGACAACATCGAGGTTATGAATATGCTCCAGATCGTCCCGAATGGTGTCTGCTGTGATATATCGTCTCACATGGCGAATCACCAGGTTGCGACTGGCCCCGAAGCCGGCAATACGATTTGCTAGGCTGCTTGTAAGGTAGGATTGGCGTTCGTCCCATGCCACAGCAATCTGCACTGTATTAGTTTCTCATTTGTCCGAACTGGTAAAACTGTACCCCACATACCTTCTTTCCTCTGATGTAAACACCATTCCGCTCAGCAAAGAGAAGAAAACTTTCGGCGGCAGCGGGTTCCACGAAGGAAACATGTGCATAGCCGTCCCTCTCGCGGAGAAACATGTGCAGTATGGCTCCACCACGAATGACTCTCGTGATATCAAACAGGGTCGCTGTTGGGGGAAGCGCGGTCAATATGAGTGAACGGTATGGGCGATTAGCTGACTGGGGTTGTTCTTCATCCTGAGTAGCTTCCAATGGTCCATCTTCAGCTCCCTCTTCAACAGAAGATTCACTTGGGGGTGTAGGTGGATATGCAGGCTGGGTGTGAATAGTTGGTAGAATATGCAAATCCCGTCTGCACCTTGTGAAATCATTCTCTCGAGACTGAGAACGCCAGGTAGAAAAGTCCTCAGGCTTTGTCTTCATGAGGGAATTGCAGTGATCATCGCACGTGGGAGGAGGAAAGAGTGACAGATTGTTTGTGATGAGGACATCGAGCGTGTCGGAGTCGACACCACCTGAAACGAGAGCATGGCGAAGCGACAAGTATTCACGGTTTGCTTGGACCTATATGAGTATCGTTAGCCTGAGTCGATAATGGTTCTCGCTTTCAAAGCTTACCAGTAAGCTATACTGAGCTGATGAAATGGTGACTGAGTCCGCGTCCAAAGTATCAGGAATTGCCATGATATTGGAAGTAAAGTACTTGAGCTGAAACAGTTGGTTATTTGGATTGTGGAGTGCTCTGCATTGTCAGTTGGATGGTTTCACTTTTCATCTGCATCGAGAAGTGAAGGAGGTCCGGCAGAAAGAGCCACCAGCGTCTTTGAGAAAGGAGTGCTCTTCGATCCAACAGTCAGTCTTTTGCCCATGCTCGCGAACCAAATGTTCCTCCGTCTATACCTGCTGAGTCCTCGGAGTGTGCCTATTTCGTCCTGTACTGACAATTGCAACCCTCTTCAGTAGGAGGAGTGCCTCCCCGTCTACCGAATATCAGCAGTATGATGCATTCGCTATGTCTTTGATCCCCATCCACTTCGTCCTCGGTGAAACCTTCATTGGAAGTCAGCGTCCCGACTAAAATGACGAAGAGACGTGGTCTTGTTGACTTAGTTGCGGTTTCAGCCAACTTCCATATGAAAGAAACGCTTGTCATCCTTATCACTAGCACATGGAACCATCCTCTCCACAGCTCAGCATAGGGGAAACAATGTGGGACCATATCTTGCGCATGACACCCCCTGGAGAATGGCGTCCGTTTGTTGTACCCTAATTTCCTCTGGACCAGATGTCGCCTCCTCAGCTCGAGCTTTCCTGGAACTGGTTCCCATGCTCTTTCAAGACTTGTTCTGCCATCTCTATGCTTCCCTTGATTAGACGTGCCCTTTCCCCGGGATGAAGATCGAGGAACTCCTGAAATTCTTGAAACCAAGTATCGTCTTTGGCTGGCCCTTTACCGTCATACCCAACAACCATTTCTGCGAGGATGGAAAGTGCCACCCGAATGGACATGTCTCCTCCATACCGAGTAGGAAGCTCCGCCTGGTTGAGAGGCTTGAAAATTGATTCGGGATCATCCTTCTCGACCGCTAACAAAAGACATTCCATCCGGTCTTCACTATGCCACCATTTAGGCAAGATGTGGGAGCCCTCCACCAAGTCGAGAAACTGCTGAAAATCGTCGAGCGCTGATTGAGTCCTCTGTCAGTATGTATTTGAGGTTCGACCCTCGGCACATGGTGTTGAGGCAAAACATTCTTCGGCACTTACCATCGCCTTTGGCCCAGACCAAACCATCAATGGGCTTTCCGGGAAAGTATATCCCATGGTCCTCTTCCCGCGACAGATGGTCGGTCTCGACTCGTAAACGATATGCATCAACTATCATGCGCATCACTTCGGCCCGATCAACGGACGACAAATAAGCGTTCTCCGATCCTTTGCCTTGAACGAGATGGCAAAAGGATTTGTGCCGAGACCAGTGAGCTTTCTGACACCTAAACAATCATCAGTATTGTCGAAACTTGCCATCACGATCAACCTACTCTTTGGAGCAATAATCAATCAACAAGCATCCGTTGCAGCGTTTGAGAGGCTTTTGAAAGCCTAAAGCCAGACAATTCGCGCAGACGGACAGTTTTTTACTATGCAGGTATTCGTGCTCGATGCGACTCACATATGAGACGCCGCACATCGGAAAGGTCTTTTTAGAACCCGCCATTGAGGATGATTTGCCTAATAACTCCTCCATTTTGCTCAACAGTTAAGGCAATGGCAGATTGTACGGAATTGTCAAGAACAGATGCTTTTCGAACCTTAGAGGATTAAATATAAATTGATCTCCTGTCCCGACACTGCCGACATCTCCGAATGTGCTTGGCACCACTCCCTTTCCACGCAGCCTTGCCTGTACAATCCGACTACATTGTGAAAATGGAAGGACGGTGGACAGACACGGAAAATATAGAGTTCCTCTAGTGTTTATATTGTGCTACCGTGCTCGCTTAATCAGTATAGGATCTGTTTTCTATCCTCACTCGCAATGAAAGCCTTAATGAAAACGCAGGCCTGCAGGGATTGCTCATGATCGTTTACGCCATCAATCCATAATGGTCATATCTTCGTCTATTGTTCGTGACATCTGAAATATCCTTGAACAAGCTGACTGGTCCATTCCGCGCGATGTGTGCTCTGGGCTAAAACGAGGCTCCCACTCGTCGTCCTGCTGGGGCAGGGGCTTGCCTAGTGTGGAACACCATCAACGCACACATCGTTCCTCTGAAATATCTGTTGATTGGTGAGGGGTCTTCCCTGATTGTTGGTGCAAAGGAGTATAAGCACAGACGGTTGTGGCCGAAGCGTACTCCCAAACCAGGTGCTTCCAGGGTTGCATTGTTGAACAAAACGTTGCTCGACTGTAGAACCTCAGACCCAAATATCAGGTACGTAGTCGGCAGTCAACCGTGGATCTTGACCAAATTCTGCTTGCCATTGTCCGAATCCACCCTGCAGCACATATACATGCTGTTTCGGCTTCTGCTCTCCATCCTTCTGCTCCGCTTCCGGTTCGTTGGCCTTAGAGCTCTGTATTGCTCTCGCATACTTCAACGCGGCTTTCGGACCCCGCTGTTGGCTCAACATGCAATGAAATACAACCTTCTCTTTGTCCTTGAGTGTCCTCACCAGCTCAGGTAGCCTTGCGTCCAGCTGATTTAGAGGGACCCACGTGCTTCCGTTGATGTTGCCACCAACATGGTCTGAATCTCGTACATCGATGATTGCAATCTTCGGCCCTTCCACAGGATCGAGGAGGAGAGGAGCTAAAGTCGCGCCCGGCAAATATTCAAGAGAGGAGAGAGTTACTGGCGAGGAGTTGGAAGCCATGCCTCGTGACTGTGGTCCGCGCTGGACGAACGACGTGAGGGAGGTGGACTGCGGTGTCCTATACGATACTCGTGTATATAAACTTCGCCATGAACTTCCAATGGACATAAAAATCGGGCTTGTGTAAAAGGTAAGTCTTGTTGAGCAGTAATGACTTCAATGCCTTTGTCGTGGTTTATATCATGCTTGTATCTGATTGGTCAATCCGACACCGAGCCCAGCTCGATTGAGAATTGTTCAACACGACCTAGACGATCATTTACTTTACACCGACGTCCTTGTTTGCGCACCACACTTTCTACCTTTCCTCTATCAATCGTTGACGCAGCACTTGTCTGGCGAAGGAAGAAGATGAACTCCATACCGTCCTTGCAGACGTGTGCGCGCCTCGCCCTATCACAGTCCTCTCCACAAACCGTCCTTCTATCCTCCTCCACCAAATGCCTCCATCACAGCACCAGACTGGCTGCACGACACGCAGCTTCTAAGCGGTTCTTCTCGTCCTCTCGGGCAGCAAGAAATCCTCCACCTCCAGAAACACCACCCAAGAGAGAGGGACCGGCATCTAAGATCTCTGACCTGGTTCGACAGCTAAGACCGACAAAAGACACACCCCGAAACGAGCAATCCGTAAGCGACTCCATGGACGCCCTCATGGGTAAGACTCCACGAAGTCGAACAACCGGAGCCTTTGAGGACTTGATGGGTCCAAGAGCTTCGGCCAGAATGGTGGACAGATTTTCAGAAGAAGTCCGCGCTCCAAGCTCTTCTATCGCACTACGGTTGAGGCCAACACTAGGACGAACTGTGGGTGGCGTATATCGTGACGTCGGCGGTGCATTCAGACAGTTAGAGAGAAAATGCGCCAATAATCGCATCAAAAAAGACGCCAGAGACCAACTGTTTCATGTGCGGAAGGGCCAGGCCAAGAAGGATATCGGAAGGTGGAGGTGGAGGCAATTGTTCAGAGATGGGTTCGTTGCGGAATGTGATCGGATACGAAGGATGAGGAAACAGGGTTGGTAATGCATGCTTTTGCGAAGGAACTTGGCCAGCAACTGCACTGTAAGAGGAGGAAAGCGAGGTATTTTGTGAACACTCCGACGACAAGAAGGGCGTTGATGGAAGGAGATCTGTACAAAAGGAATCAGGTAGGTAGCACCTTCCGATGAGTGTGGCAATGATGATCTTGCGAACTCATGTCGCATTTGGACTATCTCAGTCGCTGAGCTCAGGTCGATGAAGCTATGAAAACATACAATAACAGTAAGCTCAATTGCTGACTTCAGCCCTCCGAGCACACGAAGACAATAGCTCGAAGCCATTGTTGTGTGCAACACCTGGCTGGTTCTTCCCATATCAACAAGCACATTTGAAAATCAAGCTCCATTCCGTTGCGACCTGTGTCCGACCACGTTGTTGCAGAAAGATGCCACCGAGTACGCCTGACGCCATTGCAGATAATCAAGCAACGTACGTCCCTTCCTCATCGAGTTCGCATTTTTGACCGATAGTCAAGCAACATGCGTCTGTCCTTAGTAGGGCTTCCTCACCAAACTCGCAATCTTGACCAAGTCACAAGGTGAATGGACCACACCTCGGAGTCTGGCGTTGTCGATTTCCCTCTTGATAGTGTAGTCCTTGGCCTTGACATCTTCATCGTTGGGCGTCTTCTCCAGTGCGAGTTTCATGACTTGAAGCTGCGCTGGACCGTGCTGTATACCAGCATCTTGAGCATCATACCACAGGAGAAAGTCGATCAAGTCCGCGTCCAACACCGATGTCTTTCCGGTAACAACCTCAGGACAGCCTGCAACCACGCATGCAGAGTTGAAGCCAGTTTGAGCATCGCCCTTCTCGGCAGCAGCACGCAAGGTGAGAATGCATTTGTGGCAGTAGATGTGCAAGCATCTAAGGATGCGGACATCTCGTCGGTTGTTCTGGCATTTGGAGCACTTGAGGAGATTGGCGATGCCCTTGCGTTTTTGGTGGAGGACCTCGATGTGCTTGAGGAATGCTATGTATGTGCCAGACATGACTACACCAAGTAGTCAGTCAGTGGTTGGACAGTATTGGAAGTTGTCACTGTTTTGCTTACCTGGTTCTTTGCCAGTTTTGTTTCTCTTAACTCTGGAGGGAGTGCCCTGTCTTGCCGCACCATTCTGCGCTGGTTCTGGAGTATCCTCTGGCTCGGGGTCTGGGAGTGCTCGTTTCTTGGCTGTACCGAGTGCAATGCTTTCGAGCAGACCAGGGAATTTGTTGCCTAGCTGTGAGATTGCAGGTGCTTGGACTTTCGGGGCAGGGAAATTTGGGAACGGGGTAAGTGGTCCAGATGCGTCGCCATCTGACTGGAGAGGAGCACGGTACATCGCAGCAGTGGTCTTGTTCGGTATGCCTGGTTGCGGTGATGGAGTGAGGTGGGCAGCATTCGCTTCGTACTCTTGGAGGGCCCTCATATTTGCTTGATTATCGAATGAGTCCATGGTAGAATCGACCTCAGACTTCACGCTTGGGGAGCCGTATGATACAAGTGGCATGAGTGGTGCGACGTTCTGAGGAAGAGGATTACCGTATGCGTCGGTGGCGACAAGGTCGTCGGCGAAGGCTGCTGAAGTGGAAGTGAGATCTGGTGTAGAGAATGGCTGTTCGTCACCATTGTTGCCCTGGAGCTCGAGAACTCTAGTGGCGACGGCTTGGAACAACTCAGACGTTTCACCCGCCATTTCAGTCAAGATTGCAGATGCGAACTTGTTTTTGTATTGAACGGTGCCGCGACCGTTTGCAATGGCGAAGAGTGCGATCTTCAAGCCGGTGTCATGACTCATCTGACGGGCAAGGCCCTCGATGATGTTGTCGTTGTTGATGATGCCTGGACCAAAGGCAAGCTGACGCGCCACGCGCTGCTCAGCAGACAGACCCTGATCAACCTCGTCCATCTTGACTCGGATGGCGTTGATGTCGGCGTCAAACTTGGTTTGATAAGCGGCCAACTCAGCTTCGAGTTGCGCTTTTTCAGCGCGGAGGTCTCGAGGGTTACTGTCGAGGGAGAGAAGTTGTTGACGAAGATCGTCAGTTGAATCACTTTCAACTGACAACAACAGTGCCATCTTGGCGGGATACAAACAGTCAAAAGAAGCAATTGCAAGCGAGGCCGACAAGAAGTGAACATTCTGTATAGAGCAGTTGGAAGCGAGGGCGGTGACAAGAAGTAACGGTTTTGCATAGGCGGCGACCGGGAGTGAATCGTGATGTGGCAGTATCGATGGGAAGGACAACAGCTTGGCGACTTTTGTGACAAAGGACTCAGTGAAGACCGCCCTTTCAAAAGGGAGTATCAGCGTTGGAGAAGACGTGACCTGGGGCAGGCGCTCACCTTAGACAGCGCTGACTCCTTGGTCGGTGGTAAGGAAGGGGACACTGTGGACAATGATCGCACACCCTCGTTGCCCTTGTCCGAGCCAGAGGTGCAACGCCTGCCACATTGTGAGCACGCTTGTGATGTTTGGGAAACGCATCAGCACAGGAGTATCATGGTTAGGACGATGGCAAGGGTATGAACCGCATATAGAAGACTGGCTTTGATATGGTGGTGAACTTGTGGTGGACATCCCTTCAAAGAAAGCACAGTACAAAGTTACAAACAATGGGTATCTGGTCTATATTTTCCCCAATATTATTCAGGGGACAGCATCTTTCATGTCTGATTTGAATCGCTCGATTGCACGCTGTTTGGTCTTGTTCCAGTCGACATAGGGCTTCGGATATCCTAGCTTCTCGAACTCCTCCTTCGACAGCCTATGGTAGGGGTCAAAAACAGCCTTGCCTTTCACGTCTTTCAGCTCCGGGATCCAATGGCGGATATACTCGCCCTCGGGATCGTTCTTCTCAGCCTGACTCACGGGGTTGAAAACAGTGTAACTCGGCTCCCAGCCCTGTGTGTTATTATTCAGATCCCAATCGATCAGAGTTTCTGCAAAATACCGTTCGCCGCGCCGATAATCGATAAGCAGATTGCAGTAGAGGTAACTCGAAACGTTCATACGCAAACGATTGTGCATGTAGGCTTCATGCGCGATCTGGCGCATGCCAGCATCGACGAAGGGTACGCCAAGAGTACCCTTTTCCCAGCGATCGTAGCCTTCTTCGTCCTCTTCCCAGTGCACAAAGTCGAACTTGAGGTTCTGGGGGAGATTCATCGCCGTATGTGGCGTTGTCAGCGTCGTTTGCCGGTACAATTCACGGAACACAAGCTCGCGCACCCATGAGGCGATACCGTAGCCGGCGCCGTTTTGGGAGAAATCAGCCGAACTCTTGTTGGCTTTGCTGACGGCTGTGAGCGTCTCACGCATGGAGATGACTCCTGCAGCGAAATATGCGGACATTCGGGATGTTGAGTTTTTTGCTGGATTGGAACGTGTGTTAGCGTAGTCTTCGATCTTGTCTGTGAGGAAGTGGGTGAGGCGTTTGACCGCAGCGTCGTGGCCGGCGGGCCAGAGGTCGCGGATTCGCTTTCTCTCCTTTTCGCTGGTGAATTGCTTCTCCTTGGGTGGGGTCGGGGGTTTGCTGTTGAAGTACGATTTCAGATCCTTTTTGGCCTCGGGAGAGTTCTTGGAAGGGGCAGCTACGGTGTCGAAGAGGCTGGGGTCCACCTTTATTTTGGCAAGCCAGTTGCGGTGGTAGGGTGTGAAGACTTTCATGGGTTTGCCGGCTTCATTCAGCAGAGTACCTGGTTCCATCACAGTCTGATCATGGTGCATAGAGACCTTGACCGTATCGTCTGCACCGACCTGTTTCAGGAACTTGACATCTCGACGCAGCTCGTCGACTTCGTACTCATAATTGGCGAATGCGTGAGAAATGCTGTTGTCGCGAATAAATTTGACAATTGTGGGGACAATGTCGTCGCGTTCGCTGGCTTCAATGAAGACTAGAGGGATGTCCAACTTCTTGAGCTCAGACTGTATCAATGCAAGGTTTTCGCAGATGAAGTCGGTCCTGGCTGGAGATGTGCCGTGCCACCTGAACTCCGCAGGGCAATTCAGGTACGCGCACAGCAGGGGTGCCTGTGACTCCTTTGCAAATTGCGCCGCTGCGTGTAAAGCCCGATTGTCATGGATGCGAAGGTCCTTGCTCCGAAACCAATGAAGCACCCTTCTAGTTTCCTTTGGAGTTTGTTGGCCGTCGAGGAGCGAAGTCAGTTCTTCATATGGCGGGTGCGCGTCAATTTCCTTTGCCCGCTTGGTGGTAGGATGCTTGGTTTCGGGGTGGTCTGGTTGGTTCCTCTTGGACATATTGCCTCGAGATCTGGGTTGGGTTGGGTTGACACCTACGCAACGATACTGACTAAAGGCTTTCAAGACGAGGCTGTGAGCACCGGGAGAGAACAGGGCCGGTAGTGTTGCAAGCGGGTTATGTGAAAGGAACTGTCTTCGAAAGAACACCGCACACAAGAACATACCGTCATTCTGCTACTTACAAATACCAAATGCTACATTTGCTGGGAGATCAGATCTTGATCTAACCACTGTACCTGTGGACAAACCTAAGATCTGCTTCCCGAGTTCAGATCGTCCACGTTGAATCTGGAATCTGGAATTTGAATCGGTGGCCCCAGAATCGATCTGGAAGTCATGACGTACTGTAGGCGAAATCTTAGAGTCACTATCGGGAGCCTTGGCCTAAGCACATACTCTAAACCGATTGTAGTAGCCACGACCCTTGACATGTGTACTGGTGGCCGTAAGCAGGTGGCAAAGAATCGGCGAGACCTGGGATGGTGTAAGTCAAGGCGTGCATTGCATTTCATATGATATCGCTATTCGAACCAACATGACTTTCTGAATCCGATATGGTCGTGCACATTCGACCATCAAGGTACTATCGAACTGGATCACATGTGTAGTCCTTGGCTGTCGCAACAGCTGACGTTGGACCAAGGGTGGGGGGGCAACGACTCGGTACCGCTGAAAAATCAGCTTCATCTAGATTAGTTCTACAAGTACATTTCTTACTAAGTCCCTGGTCGGAAGGTGAGTTTGGGGGTACTGACACCTTGGCAAAATGTTTTAGCGGCACAAATTGTAATCGTCCAGCGCTAGGCGCGTTTTCAAGGCAGTTGGACACCATCGACTTGACATGTAAATGTCAGTGCGGCGTAGTGATACCACAGTATGATCAGGTTGATGACAGTTTTGAAGGTGAAGGTCAGCGCAGGTCTGATCAAAGAGAGATTAACTTCATGTTCCGGTAAGATGTTGATGGGCCGACGGCTCACCAGGTGTGAGTTAACCGACGCCGGAAAGACCACCATAAGCGAGGTGGTGAGTTGATTTGGCCGAACCGAGAAGCCAAAGTCAATGTTGAAATCTCGCACCGTGCACTACCCGATCAGGAAGTCAAGTGGATGTGAGTCTGGGAGGAGGCTTGAGAAACAATGGATCAGTCCCGAGGGCGTGGGAACAAAATCCAGCAGAAAGGGAATTTTTCTAGAACGAATTCTGGAAACAAATGTGGATTTGTGCGTGAATGGTCTAAGACTGAATCTCAGACGGATTATTGGACCTTGGGAGTCGCTTTCGAAGGTTACGGTATGAAAGAGGTGGCTTGCTGTCTCTTGAACACTGCACATGGCAGGCCCATGCATGGGCGTTTGTAAGACAGACAAGGGGTCTCCTGATTTTTTTTTCGGAGGCACCTGTGCATAGTGGCACGCTCTCTGTCGACCTGCTGCCGAGAACACTTTGACGTTTAGAAAGAATTAATTTCTAGATCGACCTCTCGGAGATTTGACGGCGGCCACTGAAAAGAGGTGCAGTTTTCTCGTCTCGTGTTCTGCCAGAGCACGGTGCCACGGCTATGGACGAAACTCCCTGATTGAGAGAGCATGGCCGGTGCGACGCCCACGGGCAAGAGTGCAAAGTCGCTCAATCGGACCGGCGTCCTCAAGTAGGTATTTCGAGCAGTGCGACTATGTTGTTATTGTGCTTAGGATTCTGTCCACGTCGAGAGACTGCTGCTTCACCGTTGAGATGATAATGATGCCAAGTATCTATGCCGACGATCCGACAACAGCGTGTCAGTATGCAAAGCTGGAAATTAATTGCTGAACCTCAAAAGTCAAAGTGTGCTGTCAATGACGTTCATGACAGCCTCGAGGTCTCTGATTCGATCTCCCTTTCGAACTCGGCAGTGATACCATGACCGTGATTATCCGCCGCGATTACCCGGCTGTCTCTCAATGTTACCTGGAAATCTTGTAACCACCTGTATTTGGAGATATTACAGGTTCCTCTAACCCGGCATACTATGTATATTGAAAACTGACAAGGTCTTTAGAATGATTCAGGAAAGAACCCAGGTGCCACGATTGTGAGTTGTGATGTGGTCTTCCTTTACTTTATGAAATTCCATTGAGACCTCGTATTCGGTGTTCCACGGACGTCAGTCGGCGGGTCTGTCAAAAAGGGAGCCACGGACAGTGCCTTGCATTTTGTGCGCCGCCCAACACGTGGAAATAGCGGAGCTGGTAAGTAACGTGGGTTGGTACTGTTGTAGTTCATATCTTTCTACGTCTCGCTATCCCGCCACTGTCCAGTGTCCATCAGTCGGATGCAAAGAAGGTCGCACTACATGTACCTCATGCCACTCAATGCAGAGAGGTCCTCGAACCACTAATGCTTTAGGCGACCAAAGAAAAGCTAGACGCAGAGGTGCATTGGGGCGGAAGATCATTACCAGCTTCTGCGTGCTCCCGGGCCGATGAAGCAACCAATGTCGGGAGCTCTGAATTATGTCTCCGGCTGATTTTGTTGGGCTGACTAGGACTTGGTGAATGGAAGCCAATGGTGCCTCACTACACACATGTTGGACAGGAGAGACTCAGGCTATTAGCCAGGCCATTTTCCTGTCATAAAGAGATGGCGGGTTTTGAAGACGGGCAGTATAGCAAAGACGAGCCTCGCACATATGTGCAACACATTTGTACATGGCCCGGGTATAAATGCAATGCAACATACAAAACCACTGTCACATGGTGGTCTCCGTAAGTTTACAGGTGCAGTTCGCTTCGAAACTGACGTGCTGCAAAGGTGTCCGTGTTGGGTTTAGGAGACTGACTAAATCATGACGATTAGTGTCCGTTTAGAGCAGGAAGACGCGAATCGGTCTCGTCTCGGGAGATGACACGTGGCCAAGCTGACCAACAGAAATAAGAAAAAGGACATTTTAATTCCTTCTAGTTTCGGAGCGGTTAGAAAAACCATGGCTTGGTCTGAGTCAGGTTGCATCCAAGTTCTCATATCATGGAAGCATGTGGCGGGTGACCTTCGGCATCGGGGATGGCGGCGATTGAACGATAGCAGTGCATTTGGAAAACTCCACGGCGGTATTACTCCTTTAGGTTGCCTCGTATGACTGTTCGTCATTCCATCTCTTTTTGCAGCAACCGAGATGAACTGGATGGCCCTAGAACAACAACAATGGAACTATCGAACTTCTTTAAATTCGCCGGCTGTGATTGATTCTTACCAGACCTGTACCATAGTAAGTCATTCGTGGCAAGTACCGTGGATTAGATCGCGAGACCAAGACCTGTGAGCAACGGTCACGCGTCGGTTTGTGCTCCAGGTGAAACACGTCTCTCTGGTCTCGCGTCCTGAAGTTACTCACCTCCGACTCGCAGGCTCGCAGCCTTGCAAGACCGGAGAATACCTCCACTGTCAGAAGTATTGAAGGAGTACTCCGCGACTATCGAGTACACTGCCGCGAAATGCCACCAGAAGACCGGGCTCCCTGCAGACGTTTCTCAAGATATGAAACCACCAATTCACCTGCTTGACTCTTTTCTTATCCGATTATTCATTAATCAGCAATAGTAATACGCTGGTTACCCTACCAGGGATGTCTTCCCCTGACGCCCGTCGTTCAAAGCAAAGCAAATCGGTAGCTAGTCAATGTCATGACCTGATAAATTTCGAATTGTTTTCTTTGTAAATTTTCATTATTAGTCTTTCAGTGGTTTCAGAACCTACTAATCCCTGCTTATTCCTGACTACTTCTCGCATCCAGCTAGTCTTCTTTTCAGGCGGCAAAAGCCTTTTTTCATTCATCTCACTTGCTCAGAATTCACAGTCCCTGTGTGATGCCAGAGGAGGCGAGTTCTTGTGTTAACAGGACCAGGCGTGGGGCAAAACCATTTCCTGGAAACAACCATTATTTTAAGGCAAAACATGATCACAATAGATCGGACGATATGCCTGACTCGACTTTGATCTGCTTTCTGTCAACGGTAAATACCGGTACTAACAAGATTCAAAAAAAATCCCATTTTGGCTTTCAGCTGTCGCTGGCTCCGAGTCCGATCGGTCGGCCGGCTGGCCGTTCATCAAGTTACGCTGCAGAATTTTACCTTTTTTGTCGGCCTCCCGTCATGACAGTCGACATACGTGCATCGATTCCTGGGGTGCGTACCCTATTCTTTTCGTCGTCATTGTTGACTCGTAGAAGATTAGATTGTGCATTTGGATATTGCCACTCGGATTAGTTGTCAGAATTTGTAGACAGCGTGATATGGTCAGCCTGGACCATGAGCCTTCCCTTTGGAGGTCTTTGAGCCTTGACTCGAATGATATATCCACACAATAACAGGAAAAGGAGGGTCGTAATCCCATGTATCTGCCGGGTTCTGGGTTGAGCGCGGTTGGTAGGTGTTTGGTTCTGGCAGGGGGCTACGTGTGCATCTTGGCCCTCTTGGCAGCGCCACCAGCGCCCTCCCGATCGACAAAAATTGGGCCCCGGGCGTGGTTGGACGCTTTCTCGCAGGGTGGGAACCAAAAGGTGGATTTCTACCGTCACAACGGCCGACGCACTGACTGTCACCGTGCAAAGGCAAAGCCAAAGGCTGTCTCTCGCCTTGCGCGCGCCGTCTCTTTTTCACTCGTCCTTCCTGCCTGAATTCATCATTAGCGACTGGAAAGAGGGTTGCCTCCCGTTGGTTCGTGAACTCGCTCTTGATTTCCCCGAATCAAATCTCTTTTTTCCTCTCTTCTTCTGCTTGGTTTGGTCTTGAGTACGGAATTGAGCTTTTCGGTTGTCTCATCAAGAAAATCTCTTTCTTTCCTCTTTCATCCTTCTTCGGGACTCTAAGCGCGAAAAATCCCTCTCACTATCGAAGAGTTAACCGGCAAATATCATCACCACTCGTCAAATCATCAGCCTTTCCGGTCCGGCAGTAATAACCATCAACCGCAGGCAGCCCACATCCAAAAGAGTCCACCCACCCTCGACCCCCAACCCATAATTCAGCTCTACCCAAGACAAAACCTTCCCACCTCCCGCGTCAGGACCCAGCAGTTCGACCTTTCCCCTAACCACCTACATACGAGTGTCGGACAGGCTAAGAACAGGACCCAGTCAGTGACCCTCATCTATACTGGTTCCCTTTTGCGCGTTTGGAAAAAACAGTGGCACACACACAACACCTTCCCACGCATCCACCCCTCTTCTTCCTCCACTATCTCACCCAGTACCCTGCAATATTCTTCCCTCAGCCTCAGCCTCAACCGCCTGTCGCGTGTTTTGGAAAGAGAACTGCGAACCATCATTGCAGAAGCTAGACCCTTTGCTAACCTGTGGCTTTGGTTGTGTACCTTGCAGACGCCCGTTGCTTCCGCTTCACTGCCAAACCTTTACGAAAAATTTCAACCTGTCCTGTCCTTACTGTGAGACCATCTTACCACGACCAACACCATCGACCCGCTCGTCCTTGGTCGAGATCCATACAAAAGAACATCCTCATAATTACCTCTATCGCTTGTCTTGGTCGTCCAATGGTCGATTGAGGTCCGCGACTCCACAAAGAGCTATCATCTCTGGTTATGGACCCTAGGCAGTCATTGTCAAGGACAACATCGTCCGGTGTTGGAACACCGCAGGCCGGATACAATCCCAATAGTATGGCATCAGCCTACGGCATGCCGCAGTATCAGAACAATACCCATTTGCCGCCGATCAACTACTCGCAGTTTCCACCTGCAGGCCAAAACTACACGCCTCAACAATACCGCAACGATCTGCCACGATACACTTCTGCTCCAGCAACTGCGCCGATTCCATCACCTGCTCCTGACAATAGATACAACCCACAAATGAGTCAGCAAGGTTCCATGGGCGGTTTGCCTCCCACGTCCATGTTGCCATCACCTCATCAATCGCAACAACAACCGCCACCACCGCAGCAGCAGCAACAACAGCAGCCAGCGCATCAAGGTTACCAGCAACAGCAACAGCCTGCTCGGCAGAACTATCCCCAGCCTTTGGCTCCTGCTCCTCCTCGGCCAAATCTCGACTCTCTAGCACCTGGCGGCTATCCTCAACCTGACAATCGTCAGCAACCATGGTCCGGCGCTGAGGCTATGCCGAGTATGGCAACTGAGGTTGGTCGTGACCCGACAAGAACACATGTTGTGGGATCCCAAGGTCGGAGAGGAATCTTGCCGAGTGCGCCAGGACGTCCTCCAGTCATGGCTAATGGAGTCAATGGCTCTCCAAAGAGCAACGCGGTGCCTCAAAAGGATGCTGACGGCAAATTTCCCTGCCCAAACTGCACAAAGACTTATCTCCATGCAAAACACTTGAAGCGCCACATGTTGAGACGTATGAGCCCCTCCTGGTTCCACCTGCATGACTAAGCTAACTTTGTATTCAGACACTGGTGATCGACCATACATGTGTGTTCTCTGCAACGATACGTTCTCTCGAAGCGACATTCTCAAGCGACACTTCCAAAAGTGCTCGGTCCGTCGCGGCAATCCCACTGGAGCGAGCCATTTGTCCAACCCGGCCGCTCATCTCAAGAAGTCTCAGCAAGCTGCTGCCAAAGCGGCCGCTGCCGCGAACCAATCGCCAGCAAGTGCAACCACACCTACCAGTGGCGTCATGACCAATCCCCCATACACCACAGCTGCTATGCCGAGCACCTCTGCACCAACAACCACTGCTCCAGCGTCAGGTCTATCATACGGTATGCAGTCCAATGGTCAGGGTGACATGCAGCGCCAGGGACAGCCCATGCAAGGCGGTTCTGGCCCCGGCGGTATGGACCCCAACGCCAACAATTCATGGTCCATGCACAACTCTAGAAACAACCAAATGATGTACCACTCGACATCTACACCTCCGGATCACTTCGGCATGCAGCCCGGCGGAGGGGACGACAAGCGCAACGTCATGCCTGGCGCTCACCACATGGGTGATGAGTGGAACCACATGTTTCAACCTGGTGGCAATGAGGGATACATGAATCCCATGTTCGGTGGTTACGATCAGTCACAGGGTGACGTGAAAAAGGAGTATGAGTCTCATGAAGGTGGATCGAATGGTTATTACATTCCCTCTACGAGCCTTGGAGCTGACGGTACGCTTGGCCCCCCTCTCTGGAACCTGCATGCATCTCAGCAAGATGTGTTCCAAGCCAAGGTGAACGCCTTATTAACGTTTGTTTTCCCTGGTGGAATACAGGAATCGCTCCAAGAGCAACAAAATAACCTCGATGTCCAATCCTGCCTGACCGTCGATGCCATACAACATTTTCTCGATCTTTTCCCGAATTTCCTTGGCCATTTCCCATGGCTACATGTACCGACGTTCGATTTCGCAACCGCATACGACGGCCTCGTCCTCGTCATTATTTGCAGCGGCGCAGTGTATTCTGATCACGTTTCTCAAGATCAGGTGCGGCTGCTCATGCAACTTGTAAGAAGTGGCATTGAACGAACCTCAAAAATCCTCAAAAATCTGGAGCTAGGGATACCACAACCGCACGTTTCACCATCCAAAATAGAATACGAAGAGCTTCTGGCACTAACAATACTTCAAACCTTGCTCGTCTGGCACGGTGGTCCTGATGAGAGAGCTCTTGCGCGTGCTGAAAGTAAAAGAGTCATGTATCTCGTCCGACAGTTTGACATGTTGACTCTGGCTGGTCCGGAAGATCCGGTCGGATTCAGCTATCTTCACAGCCTTCAACCCGGTGAAGAAGCTGATCCTTCACGTTGGGACTGGCGGTCGTGGATAGAACAGGAAAAGCGGTCCAGACTAATGTTCATGGTCTTTCTCTGGGATGCCGCTATGTGTATCTATTTCAACGCGTCTCCTCAATTTTCTTCGGCTGAGATCAAGTTACCGCTCCCTTGTGACGATGCCGCCTGGGAGGCTCAGGATGCAGAGTCATGTGCGCAAGCTTTGGGTCTCCGAGGTCCGGTGGCACAGTCAAGGATCAATGTTACTGGATCGCAGCGGCTGAAGCAATTGGAGATGCATCATGCAATGAGCGCTTTACATAGCACGTCGGTGCTCATGCAGCCAAGGACCACCAACATTTACTCCAAGTTCATCCTGATCCACGCACTTCATGTCGAAATATGGCAGATCCAACGCCAGCACTCCTTCAGCAATCCATCAACAAGCCAGACCGCAAGCATGTACAACTCAATGAACATGGCCCTTGACCGTTGGAAACAGTCGTGGGATGACGATCTGGCCTTGCAATACCCGTCAGACGATGGCTCTCAACTGACTCCAAAGCGTGTGGGCTTCTGTCGTGATGGCGTACATTTCTACTGGCTTGCCCGTGCTTTCATTCAGCCTAACCGGCTACACGATTGGCAATTGCCCGCCGACAGCCGTCTGCAGCAAACTCTCTACGGACTCAAGAAAGCACGAGAATGGAGTCTAAGCGATGGTGCTAGACGAGGCGAAGAACCAGGAAGTGTCGCTTACATCGAAGACGAGTATGCCACGGCAACCCATGTGCTGGACATGAGGAAGCTCTTTCGACCTTTACACATGATCTCTTCTGATGGTTCTGTACCGACTATTGAACATTCTCAACCTGCCTATCGCTGATACTGGATATCCCTGGATTGACGACAGTCGACTCAAGATCAAGCGTCACGACGCGGCAAAAGCTCTAGAAACACATTGTTATCTTTGCATGGAAATGGCGCGTCTTTTTTGCATTTTCATGGTGGGCACGAATACTCTACACGCTTTACTTGAACATAGACGGTGGGACTTTACTTAATTCCTGCATTGGGGTGGACGATTGTTATCGTATTATTTTCCTCGACAACATGAGGTGTGGTTCTTTATGGTGGCAAAGTCCCTCGCACCGGACGGCGGTCAGTGACTATGGGGTATGAAAAGGCGGTTCGGGAAAGGTCGTGAATGCTTGCTGTTGACTTCAACGGGGGCAGGTTTACTGGTTGTGTTATTGCTTACATGCATGGGCTGCGTTCGGGGTTCGGGTGATGCGCTTACTGCGGTCCATCACCTGCATTTGTTTTTGCCTTGCGCGTTCGATAAACGGGAAAAATTCAAGGAGACAATTACTCCAGCAGGGGACGAAAGATCGATACTATGGCGGTTGGCTGAGGTACGTCCAGGCTGGACACCACCACATGGATCATTCCTTGCTGTTCCACTCTACGGGGGCTGGACAGATGGGATGTTGCTGATTGCAGGCGTGGAGGCGGGAAAGAGTATCATGGTCGCATGGTTACCGATACATTCGCTGTCACCAAATATCACCAAAACTTGAGTTTGACTTTCACATAGATAGAGGAAAAAGGAAAATTGAGGCTAACGCAATCAATATGGCTATTACACACTTTACAATAGTCCCCTTCCTGTCGATGCACTCAACACAAGTTACTCGTATGCATCCTTGTGCCTATACTTCTCGAGGACGACCCACAGATATTCAGGAGAATTACCCTATTCCTAGTATCCACACTCAGCCTTGTTCAGCCTCATGTGTGACGTGTCAGGAGAACAGACTCTTTGCAAGCCTCCCGAGTACTTCGACATATCGCCGATGGGATGCTATGAACGGCACGCGTTATGGTTAGTGTATACTACCTAAACCAACGCGAACGGCGTTGGTTTAGGTTCAGACATTGTTCTGCACTGTATGCTTTGTTATTGCGTGGCGCATCCACTCTTCGCGTTGCGTACGTACGCTCGCGAAAAAGGGGTTCATCTTAGATCCTGTAAGTTGGTCACTCCACTTAGATCTGTGTGATATCAGATCCAGCTTAATGTTAGGTACGCGCAATTGTCTTGGCTGTTATGTCTCATGTTGTCAGCGTACGCTGGTAGAGCCGAGAAGGTTCACCGGCGCACGCGCCATTGTGAGGTGTTGTGAGCGATTGGGATCTTAATCATTGTTTCAGAGAACGGACCCCTGAAGATCGTGGTCATGCAAACGACACGCAAAGGCTTTTGGGACTGGTGAGTTGGTCTTGACAACGAACGGGACTCTGATGAAGACGCTCTCCTTGCGGTACTATCAGTCCTGCCGATCGTGAGACTAGGCTTAGTCATCGCTTAGGTCAACTGATATGATGGTTCACCAGGTCCAAATCTCAGGACGGCGAACCCCTTTGCAAAAGTCAGGACTTGGCGTTGAATCTCTTGCAATCCTTGATACAGCAATCTTCGGGCCTGGAAGTAAACAGTGTGCTATATGACTCGTCCTCTTGCTTGCATCGGGCCCTGATACTGCCATCCTACCGGAGCTGGGCTAAGAAGTGTGGTGTGCCCATGGCAACGACGGCAAAGGCCACATCGATGAAAAGAAGGGAGCTTGGAAGATTGGCGACGAGCATCTTCGGAGCATGGGGTTGAATCTGTGCGGGATCAGATGAGTTTGCAGGGGTCAAAGTCTCGGATGATGAGGTGAGCAATCATCTCATGGAGAGTAGGACTAATCTACAGGTCAGAATGGAAGTCCGGTTACCAGTTCGGGGTACCTGTTGCGTGGCTCATCTCAATGTATATACCACCTTGCATCAGGTCACCGGCTGGATCCTCTGGGGCACACTGGTGACCACAAGCAAGATAAGCTAGCTGTTCGAGAAGCCTGCGACCGGGTCAAAGGCGGAGATATCCAGGTGAGAGAACGATCAGATAGTCACAGTGAGACCCAGTGGCAGCTTTGTCAAAAACACAGGCATGAGAAGTGGAAAAGAATCTCTGAGAGAGCCTGGAACTCGGTCTCGTGGCAAGGAGTGGTATTGGGTGGTAGCAACAATGTCCGCAACGAAGTGAAAGATACCCTTGGGGCTGGCGTTCACCGGGCTCATAACACGATGCAAATTACATTTTGGCATCAACGGATGTTTCCCAGAGACTAAGTCAATTGAAATGTGCAAAAGGCGGCCAACACCAGGTGCGTTTCTGCCTGCGCTCTACCATTCCTTCTCAGTGAAACTCTCCAAGTCCAATTTGCACTCGATCAAATTCTTCTAGGTCAAACCACAATCAGAATCAATTCAAGCTCATCTCATCATCTATGAAAGAAGCACTGTCTCGTCTGCCAAATTCATTGCTGATTCTGGTGGCCTCCTGTCACAAAATATCCTCACTTGAGAACCCTTTCTTCAGCCTTCTCTTCACATCTTACCACCTCGTACTGCAACACCAACCAGCTTCTACCCATCACGATGACGCAGCAATCCTCCAAGGCCGGTCATGCGCGTTGTCTGCTGAGAACCAAGCCTAGTGACTGGTTCGGTGAAGGGCCGATCGAGCAAAGAGACATGGATTTGCTTGATGCAGAGAGTGTCTCCTTCGTCAATTACGACCAAGGCAGTTACCTTCGATGGATTGTGAGTTGGACGAAGTTCCCACCGGCTTCTTATCTAACTCCTGTCATACAGTATCACATGAAGGCTGGAGAGACGTTGAACATGGTACGTTTGACAATACACTCCGATGGGGCCGGCGGCCTCCCTCCATCCAGCGTTCACTTACTGACCTATTCTAACAGACAAAGTGGACTGTTGAGAACGACGAAGCTTGCAGAGAGTTGGTTCGCTCTGGTGGGGGACACCTGTACGGTTTCGGCAACGCCACTTGGGCAGCTATCAATTGGGCTTTTGTGACTGGTAAGAAAACGCACACCGATGGCGAGCACCCTGCTGACAACTTACAGTCAGGATCAATATCACGGGCACTCCTGGTTCGGGGTTCAACTGCGGGTTCATGTCAACACGTCCTGCCAACATCCGCATCTTCAAAGGTCCTGCATACATTTGTTCCATCCATGCATGGGATGCCATGATTCTTCGGGATTGCACCCCCAATAACTCAACCGGCGGTATGGGTAATGTTGAGAGCATTGGAACGCGCAAATGGGACATTCTTTGCATGAAGATGTGTGAAGATAATCACTGTCAGGATGCCTTCACAACTTCGACCGTCTGATACTAACGTACCTGTCAAGATCCATGGGTGGTTGTTACTGTCAGAGATGCTGGAAGCGCACAGGAGCCAGGAGCCTTCATGTAGCTGTCAAGACCCTGCGGCTTGCGGGTGCGTCATCATCCATTGATTCGAAAGGGAAGAAGATGCCTGCGTCGACCTGTCAAAGGGACAGTGATACGGAAGAATGTGGAAAGTATGGCATCACGAAGGTCAAGCAGAGGAATGGCCCAGGGGTTTTCGCCATGAGACCTTGCGCGAGTGGGTTTGTGAACAGTTGGAGCTTGCAAGAAATGTACATCAAATAAGCGACGAGCTGTACCACAAATGCCTCTCCTGCGCCTCCAAGTACCTGCCAAACCTGTTTCCAGAGAAGTGGCACTGTCTGACCGTTGTTGCTCCTCAGGTGCAGATAGGTACCATTCTTTATTGTTGTCCGGGAGTCCTTCGCAGGCACGGTAGACAGCATTAGCCTTTGGCAAGGGGAAGGACATCAACTCTGCCATACATTCCTACTGACTTGGAGTCAAATATACCCACTGTCGCGAACCTGCTGGACGTTGAACTCATAATGTCAATGTACTCCATGTCAGGCGGTGCCACTTCTTCCTGGGAACAGGCTTGGTGCCCATACTTAACGTAGTGCATCCGAAATAGACGCGTTCTGCTGCAGGAAAGTTTGCCGACGCGTCGTGTAAAGTGCTTGCATGAAAAGAAGTCAAAAGCCAGCAAGTCGGCTATCAATAATGCTGAGTGAGGATAATGTTCGTGTGATACTGCTGCCTTTCAAGCCAACATGGATGGCCTCGACCGACCCTCAAAGCGAAGACGAACTGGGACGTACGCAACGAGACGGAGGACCCTAAACACCGTGGACGAAGCAGACTCCAATATCAAAGATGTCCAGAACGGTACTCAAAACCAAGAGGTCGTAGATGAGAGTGCAACGGAGTCCGTCAAAGATACGGCTGGCGAAGTAGAAGAGACCGAGGCTGCAAAGTCTGTGTCAAGAACTAGCAGTACCAGAAAGAGAAGGCCGAGCAATCGAGCATTGGATACAAGTGTAGATCCCACATCTAGTACCAATAGGAGGAGGCCACGAAAATATACAACAACGGATGAGGCTGGGGACATAGAAAAGGCGCGCGAATCTACAGCTGGCGGGCAAGAAATCGATGGAGTTGGGGATGATGAGAAAGACGAGCACGAGGAGACCACCCAGCAGCGGCGCTCAAGCGGACGAGCACGACGAGCCCCTCGGCGGTTCTCACCCGATCCAGAACCATTGGAGAAACCCTCGCAACCACAGACAAAGGCATCGCAGAAATCGCAACCGAAGCCGAGACGGACGAAAGACGTGAGAGAAGACAACGGGACAGTTGCACCATCACCTCAGCCTAAAGGTATCCTAACCCCTTCTCGGCATGCTCGAGGAAAGAAGACGAGCCCGCGAAAATCGGTAGTCTTTGACGCAGATGAGCAGCAGATTGAGGAACAGCTCGGATTCAAGGACATCAATACGTCGAGCAAGAGCAAGGCTTCAACAAAGAACACCAACAACGCAACAGATACCTCTCCGTCAAAAGCGTCGTCGCAACAGAAGGAAATCGGCGCAAAAGCCGCTACAACTAGAACGGATCTGCTTCTGGATAACGTTGACGACGAAGATGACGAGCTCGAAATTGAGCCTGCGCCTAACGTGGATGACATCCTCTCCTGGAACAACACCAAGACGACTAGAATAGATGGAAGCCAAAGAACATCGCTCGACGAACAACAAGAAGATGTGCATATCACGGAGATCAAGACCGAGATCCTCAGCCGCATCACCGGCCAATCCCTTCCCTCTATTTCCAACCTGCAGACGCAGTACGACACCCTGCACTCCCTACTAGAGGCGACAATCGCCGCAGGCGAGTCAAACTCTCTACTCCTCCTGGGCTCCAGAGGCAGCGGCAAGTCCCTGCTAATCTCCCACGCGCTAGCCGATCTGAGCAGATCCCACGGCAATGACTTCCACGTCGTTCGACTCAATGGCTTCTTCCAGACGGACGACAAGCTTGCCTTACGCGAGATCTGGCGGCAGCTCGGCCGCGAGATGGCCGTGTCCGAAGACGAGACAGGCGAAGTGACTAGCTATGCCGACACGATGGCCAGTCTTCTCAGCTTGCTCTCCCACCCGGAGGAGTTCACCGACCCCGACGCCATGATGCTTGACGGTACGAATGACGAAGAGGTCAACAAGACTGCTAAAAGCGTCGTCTTTGTCCTCGATGAGTTCGACCTCTTCACCACGCACCCGAGACAAACGCTGCTGTACAATCTGTTCGACATCGCACAGGCGAGGAAAGCTCCCATCGCTGTGATCGGCTGCTCCACTAGGATGGACGTGGTTGACTGTCTGGAGAAACGTGTCAAAAGCCGCTTTAGCCACCGCTGGCTGCATATACCCAGCATGAAGACTCTGAAAGCGTTCGAGGACGCAGTCATAAACGCTCTGATCATGCCCGTCGATCGGAAGGAGGCTCTTGGTGTGAGCAAAGATGATCTTGAATGGAGGCAAAGGTGGAACACAGTTGTGAAGGTCAGTCCACGACAACACTGCCAGGTCTGGCATCTGGCCAGAGCCATCGTTACGGATTACTGACTCTTGAACTGCAGACTCAACTCGTCTCTCAGCCTAGCATGCAAGACCTGCTGAAGAAGACGTTCTACAGCACAAAGTCCATTCCGGACGTCCTTGCGGCCTTGTACATACCTATCGCGACACTCTCTGTTCCTCACGAGTCCGCTGCTCTCACCACAGCCAATGACAACGACAGCCAAGAACACGCCATTGAAGGCGTCGTCAAGATGGCAACGATGTCCAACTCTTCACCTTCCCTCCTCGCTGTACTTCCGCAGCTGCCCACCTTGCACTTGTCACTCTTGATAGCTGCGGCTCGTCTTGAGACCGTCCACAATTTTGAGGCGGCAAACTTTGCCCTTGTCTACAGCCACTACGTCGAGCTACTGAAGCGCTCCAGACTGCAGCGTTCCTCCTTATCGGCTCGCTCTCATGGCGCTGCATTGACCGGTGCTGGATTTAGGCAGTGGAGCAAGAGTACAGCGACGGGAGCTTGGGAGGATCTGGCACAATGGGAGATGATTGTGCCTGTTTCTAGAGCGGCTGTAGCTGGAGGTGGAAGCAAGTTCAGCGAGGATACTTTGGGTGGCGACAGCGTAGGGGTAAGGATGTTCAGAGTGGACGTGGCCCTGGATGAGATTGCGTGGGCGGTAAGGGAAAGGTTGGGAGGTGTAGGAGCAGGCGAAGTGTTGAGCAAGTGGTGTAACGAAGTGTAGAAGCTATTGAGCTTTTGATGCTAGGCATTCACGACAATGTTGACCCATTGGTTAGCTTGGCATGTAGTCATGGCCATCTCTGCAGGGAGGTCGAATGCTATGCAGTGTATATACTAGGTGAGATAATGGCCCGTTGTAACTTCGTCAGAACCTCGAGAGTGCATGGGGATGCGGGTGGTTGCAATCCCTGCCGGCATTCATTCACCGGGTTGGTGATCATGGATTATTCGAATTGACAAGGAAATTCTAGACATCCAAACGTCTAGGACGTGCACAAGACGAATTTGAGACCGCGGCCAGAACGGGCTGTAAACCCATGACTCTCAGGCTCCGTTACCCTGCTGCTATTCTGGTTAGGACCCTCCTCTTTCGGGAAGAAGAGCCAGGTTAGCGAGACCGGAAGTATGTGTGCTTGACCCAACATGAGAGACATGCGCCCCAACCGAGAACTGGGACGATCAAGGTAATTAGAATTATTTGTGACGTGTCAATCACGGGAGAGAAAGCAGCAGTGCGGGTTGCATTTGAAGGCTTGTCGATAAGTGACAAGGTGCATGCATTAGCTAACATGCGTCTCATGGTGACTGACCGTGTATGTAGGACATTCGGGGCGCTCCTTACCGCCGTTTTCGATGCCTGTAGAAGCCTTCTGCATCCAATATTGTTGGGCTCCATGCTGTATAGACGAAGGTGTTCCTCTGCGAAATGGACAACGAGCCTCGTATTGGCTTATGCTCACCAGCAGTTGTGGATGCCGCTTCATCTATGCTCAGTGTATTTCCTCACCGCCAGCTTCTGAGTAGGATGCTACCCACTTGCACTTGAAGCGCTTTGAAGGGTCTGCTTGCATGTATCGTGGACGGGGATTTCCGGTACTCACATCTGAGTCTCTAGGAGGAAGCTAGACATCCACTCGAGCATATGAAGGGTGATCATGGGGACAGTAGTGCCGTTTTGAGCCCTATCCAAGCGCTGGACCGCATAAACGCGGAGACAGGGCCAATGAGGCACATGTTGGGCAGCCAATGCTTTCCAGTCAGACCCTGTGATTCCATTTTGCTGCAGACCTAAAGATTTCTAGTTCGTGTCGCGGACGTACGTCGGCGGGTGCTAGGAGGCTTGAAGGCGGCGCTTTTGAGCCTTCGATTGGGCATCGACAATGTAGGCATCGTGATCATCTGCAGCAGTATTAGCTCAGTGAATGGATTCTAGCAGGAAGATACGTTCGTGAAATCAGCATGATCCGCGGGCGCCGCCGAGCCCCGTCGACCGAGCTCCGTCGATCGAGCCTGACCTTTGACGTGGTTGGAGACCAGGGGGAGGTCGTGCTGTTGAGGCATGCGTGATGCTGCCGTGAAGATGTCAAGGATGAAGTAGGAGATGGCGTGGATCGTCGATTGCAACGCTGCGCTCAGGTGCCGTAGCAGCTGTGTTCGTGCTTGCAGACCGACCGGGGGACGCTATGTGTGGCCGGTATCCAAGACCTCTACAGGCTCGGGTCTGCTTGCAAAGGAAGAAAGACTGCGCAGGTGTCATGCATGGCAGTAGTGGATCCAAGACTGACAGAATGCAAGCACACCGGTTCATCCGTTAAGTTAGTGCAGCCGTCTTTGAATCTGGCTTGCGCGCCTGTCGGTCGCTTCCTTCCGTCCCGAGTGCTAGAGTTGACATGCCCCCCAAGATCGCCCTGCCTTCAACTTTATTTCGTCCTCATATCATCACCTCTTTCCTCCCTCCCTTATTCCCCGCGTCTTCTTCTTTCCTTACGAAGTCTTCCTTCTCTTCTCGCCTCATGAGAGATCTTGAGCGCAGCTTAATCAATAAGCGTTTGACCATCTGCAGAGATAAAGAGATGCCAACTGCGCGGAACAGCGATGATGGCATATACTGTGCTTGACAGGAACTCCGAAGCCTGTTCAGAACCTTAGGTCACAATGTCGACGACTGTTCACGCTGAGAACTCAAGGTCTGCGCCCAAATGCCCTAAGCCTGCCGGTGCATCATGCTTCAAGCCGATCACAGACAATTCAGTCGCAACCAGCTGTAGTGATATCTGCAACACGTTCCGCTGAGTTGGTCGTTTTATCATATCGAGCATGCACCCTACCCGGACACAATCTGAAGCTTTTTCAGAATTCATCACGCCTAGAAGCCTGGCCAGACTTCTCTGAGGTTCGACAACATTCTCGTCAGGCGATTCTTAGGCTTCAGCCTTGTTCTGCGCTGTGGACACCGACAGTTGCCAACTCAAGTCATCAGTGATACCGAACCTGCTGGTCATTCCAGTATGCGAGCATATTGAGCCTTGATGACGATCCTACTCACCCAGACGTTGGTTTGAATGACAAGTCAGAGAAGTCTGAAGGTGCAGAAGGACAGGCTCATGTGACTTTCGCCAAAAGCGCCGCAGGAACATCTCCGGCCCTGACACACCGACATCATCTCCAATCAAAGTTCGGATCATCAGGGCTGTTATCTGGAGGCTTCGTACCTCAGGCTAAATTCATGGTCATGGCTCCCGGAGTATGCTGTTAACCTCAGTCGAATACTGTTGAATGCACATGCAGCTGACACACATCAAGAGTCTGCATCGCTGAGGAACAGAGTTTGTTTACCTGCAATATTGTCGGTTTCCTTCCGGTTCCGCGGCCAATACCAAAGGCTTGTGGGCCCTTACTGGGGTTATGGGAGTGCGAGTTTGCTCGTGTAACTCCTCTGACTTGCCAAACGAGACTTTTGGTCCAGATCCGCAAGCGAGTACTAATGCACCAGAAACCCAGTAACAACAAGCATGGCGACGCAGGTTGCATACGACTGAGACTCTTCAACGAGTCAGGCCGTTGGCGATCGAGACGCATGGGGGAGGAGTCAAAATGGGGTTGTCACGCTCAGCTTCTACCATGGTGGCTGATGGGTAGGCATAGCTACCAATTTAAACACTGATATCCCCTCCCTCAGCCTTTCCGATCTCGTCTCAATCCCTATCTACCTTTACACAGGTAGGCACGATTTCATTCTCAGCAAAAGTCTCACGTTTGGTTGATGGCAACAGCGGTCTTCTTACGAAGTTGACACAAGGACGTTCTATCGCGGATGGAGAACGGCCATCGGCCAATGGCCACAGGTCTGTGCAACCAAATTTATGCAGGACACCATCTGCCTCTGCCACTCTAGTTGTGCAACCACGCCTGCTGACCATCCCTCGCAGCAATTGGAGGCTCAACACTCCGCATGGCTCTACCGGAATTCAGAAGTGGCCAGTCTCTACGCCTCCATGATGGTAAGGAAAAGATTGTACGCTTTACCCCTCAAAGTATTGGGGAATTGACTATACAGTAGGGAGCAGCAGGCCACGCATAAACGGTTCTGATGGCGACCAGGAAGAGGTTCATGAGGACGTAACAGCACTTCGTCGTCGCTGTGGAAAACCCAAGGATGAACCCAAGCCACCGCCACCGAGGCCACCACCAAAGCCCCAGGAGCCACCTCCACTTCCTGGCGTGTCATAACGATTTGTTTCCAGGCACGTGGAAACTGTTTACGCAGGTCACTGATGAACCAAGATTGGACGCAGGGAGCATACGGCTTGTTACATTGGGATTGTGGATCGAAGCACAGAATGACCATAAAAGTTCTTGATTAGAAGTATTGAAGCAGGCGTTGGGAAGCAGACAATTCTTGCTGCCAACGGCGCACACTAAGCTCACTTGATTTGATCTCTGACTTATGAAAGAAGGAGCCTCCGATAATTGGGACAGTCTGATTCTCCGAATCTGCCGAGGCACGGAGCTCTTGCTTCAGGCTTCTGCTGCTCCCCACAGATCGGACTCTGAACGCACTCGATCGGCAACATCAGTTGATGCGATAAGCCCGATTATGGCCATGCTAGGCAGCTGCGAAGATGAAAGAAGTGGGCAAATTGATACGTCGGTGGGCTCCAGGATTGGGACTGGGACCGGACGTCAGGAGACGTGGTACTTGATCGTCATGAAGAGGTCATGGTCACACAGGCTGCAAGATCATCCCCACCGAACCGACAGCATATCAAACATGCGGACCGCATGATGGCATTCTGACAAGCTCCGCAGATGCGCAGACAGGCTTGCAATTCTGACATTGATATTTCTTGGATCGATGCGCGTGGAGAGCTTATTTTCTGTATGCCAATGATGAATTCGCTCCTGAGCGAAGTATCGTAATGGTCAGGCGGCATGAAATTCAACTTGGGAATGCCCTCGGTATGCATCGAGTCGGGTCGATCTGCAGATTCCATCACCTAAAGGCCTCTTGACCCCGGACATGCGAAGGCGTGAGGGTCCAGCCTTGATGCGTTTTTGTCCTGGTCCTAGAATTGTGACAGTCGTGTCCAATTGTAGATGATGTCGGGTGAGTCCTCTCACCTGTTTGTCGAGAAGAGCGAATGGTCATGCAAATCACCTACCGGATAATTTAGCCTCAACCCTCGCCCTGATCCCAGACTGTGAGGTCGACCAAAGGGATAACGTTAGAGGTTTCTGGTAACACAAAAGACCTGACGGGGTCAACGGTAGTACTTTAAGAAGTAAATGTAGCTGCAGGATGTGCGTGACGAGGTTGGGACATGTGTGGGTGAAAGACTGGGATTCGATGGAAACTGAACTAAGGCGCCGCCTCCAACCATTTCTTAGACCCGGGCAATGATCTTCCACCCTGGGCGATCTTTCCACCCCTCGAGTTGCTGAGCGCCTGGCGTGACGTTGGTTTGTTAGGTGTGTGAGACATGAGAATCTCCCTAAACCTGCAATGCTCGTATTTTTCTGGGTGTGATCTCGCGTTCAGACTTGCTGGTTAACAACCCTGGACAGGTAAAGAAATCTGTCTCCTCGTTTCAGAGCGAGTTGCCCTTGCAATGCCTCTCTGACTGAAGCCCCCAAGTTACATGCTTGTCACCTTCCAGCTTTTCTGTCAACCTGTTGACTGCCTGCGCTACGCCCCGCACCGTTGATTTCTGGCTCTTTCATTTCTCTGGTTCACCCGGAATCTGCCCATCCTTTCTCCTTTGTCACAACCTCACTTCCTTCTCACCGCCACCTTCTTTACCCTTCTCGTCATGCAGTCTTCTCGCTGCATGGGTCGGACGCCCGCGGTTGGTACTGACCGGACCTGGCCACCTCGCGTGCGTGACGGCCCGTGTTCTTCACCCTCTTCTCCGCCGCCGCATCCTATCTGCTAGAGCCAACAGTTACACAGCAGCTTCGTTAGCTTGCTCCATATCATGACCCGATATCCTGCTCAGCCTTTCCTCTTTTTGTCCAGACCTGAAGTGTTTCTTGCTAGACCAATCCCGGGTCCTTGCACTACCCCTCCTACCTCTGCGTCCGACTAGCCTCTTGCTTGCGCTGCGTATTTGGGGAAGGCGTTGATTTCGGCACTTCCAACGGAAATGGGACAGGTCACAATTCTCAACAGCTCGCCAGATATGGTCAACTTGCCGTCGGCAAGACTCCTGCGTCTTGCCTCTTCGTCCCTGCTTCCCGCCAACCAGTGAAGTCCACGTCTTGTCCAATCAATCCTCCCTCGATCTACCCTGTCCTGGTTGGCTTGCTGCCCTGCTCGGTCAGGCACCTTTGATCGCCTCCATCTTCCAGCAAATCATCCAGTCCAGAATATGGATGCCTGACTGAGGTTGATGCTTTTCCTTGCCAGAGGCACCACGTGTTCATTGGATATAGCACACCCTTCTATCAACCACGTGCTGAGATCGCAGTCACTGTACATGAACTAGTGAGATCTCGATAACCTTCGTTTTCCAAGACTTGCTATGTTGTATTAGCAGGCACACGCCCTCAAATATCATGTCCAGCCCGAGAACACCATGTCATTCGAGGGAGGAGTGGGAGGAATGGAAAGCAGCTATTGGGCGAATGTACTTGGACGAAAACAAGACTTGCAAAGAGATCAAGACGTATCTTGACAGGGCACAGTTCGGCTGTACTGAGAGGCAGATCAAGAATCGACTCAGCGAATGGAAGTTTGAGTGCAAAAAGACTCCGGCACAGCATTACATGGCCATGCTGTCCGTCACGATCGCTTTGGCTCATCAAGGCTTTGACGTGGTCTTCGACGTGCCGAAGAGACTGGCCAGAGAGGACTTTACCGTCAAGAAGGTCAAGAAGGAATGCGACAGGATCCGGAAGAAATGTGATAAGGATCGCACCACTTTTACCATCCCTTCTATCGAAACTGCTGAACAGGCCTTGTGTGATGCAAACATACACTGGACAGCCGTCACGCAAGAAGATCAGCCTGGCTTGATCGCTCAGCCTTGTTCTCACCTCGACGTCACTATCGATGCATATCGTTCTGAGCAGCAGCAAGCCGCAGCTAATCTTTACGAGTACACTCGAAGCCATGAGTATCCCACCAGGGACCGAGAATCTCCAAGCCATCGCTTTGCCACAATACACACGTCGCCTGAATCCTCGTATCGCAGCTCGCCAGACTCCAGTGGCAGCCAAAAGAATTCTCCACGATCGCCGAGCTCTCCTGGCACGGTTTATAGCGATGACAGTCCAGAGGCTTCCCAGCCTAACCGGAGCCCAATTGGATTGTTAGCTGCCAGACCTCCGCCAGATGTGGAAATACCAAATTCCTCTATGGCGTTGCTCTCGACAAAATGTGGCTATGGGGACAAGGGCGATAGCCTCTGTCGATCAACTTCTGCTCCTTATGGTATTCCTGAAGCTACATGTTCTGTTGGCAATCACATTTCGGCTTTGTCATGCAAGACATCGAACACCGGCAAACTCCCCTCTGCCAATGCGCAAATTCTAGCCAAAATACTGGACACTCGAGCCGAAGTCTCGCAGATTTCGAACCTATATTGCAAACCAGAGCCGAGCGAGGACTTTGATTTCTCTGAAGCGCTCGATTCGATGAAAGTCGAAGACAACCACAATTCTACCTGGAATCGTTCAGATGGCGTCTCTATATCTGTAAAACCGACCACAAGCAACCATAAGATGAACGCCTGCCGATGGGCTGCACCATATTATTCACAGTGCTTCAAGAACAACTTCGACAAAACTACTGTGGACCGCAGCAAAGTCCAAGCCATGCAAATGTTGAAGCAATGCCTTAAGGAAGACAATCCCTGGGTATACCCTTGCCTTATCTGGATGGTATTGGTCCTCGGCTCACATTGCAGGATGCAAGAGCTAGCCAGCTTCGTTCATGCCAGCTGCGAAATCATCGACGAGGACCCTAATATGCATGACAGCTTCACTTTTGCTGCCCCGTTCCACTATACGTTGGCTTTCACCACAGGCAATGACGGCGACATGAATCACTGGGGCGACTGCCTTCCACGCGCATACGAGCAGATCCAACACATCTGGGGCGAAAGACATCCAAACTTCCTTGTTATTGCGCATTTCTATGCATGGCATCAACTCCGACGTGGGAACTATGACTGTGGTATTCCGCTGCTGAGACGTTGCTTACCTATATGCGAGCAGGTTATGGGTCGCCACAGTCTGGTGACGATCAATGGTCTGGTCATGATTTCTCGAGCCCTGGAAGAAACTCAAAACTTCCGATGGGCGATCGACTACCTACAGACTGCCCTTGATCGCCTCAATGGTCAAAGACCGGACCTGGAGAAGTTCCGATTGACATTGCTCCAGAGGCTTGCCGAACTCAAGTTACGCCACACAGATGACCTGCAGACTGCAGAAGCCCAGCTGTTCAACGTCCTGTATGGCCGCGGATTCCTCGGCGGTTTGGATGAAAGGTCTACTTGGTCCACGGTGCACAGCCTGTGTGAAGTCTTCAACAAGACCGGCCGAGCTAGACAGGCTATTGAGTTGCTGGATTACTGCACCAAACGGCTTGACTGGGAGCGTACACGAGATTGGTGTATTGAACATCAGAAAGAAGCACCACCTCCGCCTTGGTGGTGGCCTTGTGAACTCCACGAGATCACTGGGGAGCAGAGTTCTTTCCTGTTCAATTGACGTCGAAGAGAAGGTATTGGGATGCTACAATCCAAGACCTGGGGTCACTGTTCACGTATTTCACGGCTGTTTATAATGAGGAAGACGACGACGACGATCTCAATGGCGTATGAAAAGGACGTGTTGCGAAGATTGGAAGAAAAAGAGAGGAAAAGGCCATACAGTTGCCGCAAGGCATCATCATATGGGTGTTCTGGATCCCACGGAAAAGGGTTCAACATGTCCCCTGGATACGATACCACAGATAGTTTACATACTTTCGGGTTGTTTCCCAATATGACCAGTATTCGAACGATTTGTCAGCCAGGCTTTCCCACTTGTTACGGATAGCCCGATGTCCTTGCTTGTCGTTTCTTTACAATGTCAGGTTGATGTTGCAGCATTAAGCATACCTGGGTATGTACTAGGGATGATTTCCGAAATTAGGGATATGTATCGCAACTTGTGTCTATGCGCTGTCTCTATCTCTCAAGATGGGCGTCCTGAAATGCATAACTAGGAATCTTTTTGCACCTTTATCTTCTCAGCGCTATCTGCTTTTGCAGGGTCCTATCTCTGGAGTATCTTCGGCTTGCCACCAATGTACAAGAACGACAGAACCGCCGTGATGCCTGTTATGACAGCCACAACCAGATTCATGTTTCCATACCCGATGGTATCTCGGAGTCCTCCACTGAGCAACGGGCCAATTGTCAAGCCAGCGCTGAAGACCAAGGAGTTGAAAGCGTACAGTTGTGCATAGGGCCCGTTTTCGCCAAACAAGCCTGGATTTGCCTTGTTATATTTTTGAACAACGTCACTTGCTTCGACGATGCTAGGAGAGCCAATGACCGCAAGGCCGATGCCATTGAGAGACAATATGGCGGAGTATAGTATGATGTTCCCTTTGGTGTTCGAAATGAGGTGTTCGGTCGGCAGACGCAGAAGGATGAGCGCGGGAACGAGATATCCGAAGCCGAGCACAGCTGCGGGCTTGGTGCCATATTTGTCCACTGCCCAGCCTGCCAGAGGCCCAAGCAAAAGATAAGGGATGTCCAATGCGATGAAGAGGAGGCCTGCTTGCAGTGAATCGAAGTCGAACAGTGATGCTGCTTCGGTGGGAATGGTGGCATCGAACGTTGCGAGTAGGGCCGCTTGGACGAAAGCCAGGAGAAGTGCGACGAGAAGTCGTGGACTGGAAAAGCAGTAGAGAATGGGCAGGTTTCGGAGCAAACTGTTTTGGCCGTGGGAGATGCGGTAAGCTTCCTCCTCCTTCTTCGGCAACAGGGGTTCCTCTTCGCTGCGTTCTCTATTTTCACCCTCTTCTTCCCTGACTCCGTGTTCTCCAGAATTGCTTTTGCCTTCATAGGACTTGTCGTACTTCGCAGCGGTTTTTCTCTCGATCATCAGAGCCCGTAGTATGAAGTCGACCACAAGAAGTGCAGACCCTAGTCCAAACACCCCAGCATAACCGGTCTTGTTGTGGAGGACTCCTCCCAGTACGGGTGCTGCCAATTCGCCGACTGATATGAAAGAGAAGATCTGACATTGCGTTAGCTGGCACCAATCGTGATCGGAAGAATGCACTTACTGTCCCAATCACCTTCCCTAGATTTTCTGGACCGACGGTGTCGAGCACCATTGCCAACCCAACGGTCCAGACAATCGCACCGCTGATGCCTTGTAGAATTCTGGCCATGACTAACATGAGAATGGTCTGACCCATGGCTAGCATAATGGTGGCGGCCAGCAGGGCGGCAAGCCCGCAAAGGAAGGGAAATTGGCGTGCATTGGCCCGGTCCGCAATGACTCCGATGGGTATGGAGAAGATGACACTAGCACCTGCGTAGGCAGCCAAAAGCCAAGATACATAAGATTGGATCTTTTCGTCCGGGAGTCTGACTCGCTCTTTGAGCATGAACGGCAGGACAGGGACGATGAGTCCATAGAGAAAGAGGTCGGTAAAAAGTCCAACGGCGACGGTAGTAAGGATGAAGGTAGTACTGGCACGCCATCGCAGGCCAGTGGGTGCTTTCTTAGAGGACATGATGTTGTTTGTCTTATGAAACGAGCGGAGTGTGTTGTGATACCATTTATAGGGCGAGAAGGGAAGATATTTCCAAGGTATGGAGACTGAGAGGATGATTGTCGCAGGTCCGAAAAGAAGTGATCAGATCGTACCTGCACGTGTAAAAAGTCTTGAGGTCTGCGAGATGCAGGAACCGGCGAGTCTGTTTCCAGAAATTGTGGCACGGTCTGACAGCGGTGCCTCTGCTGTTTGAAAGACCTATCGTGCCTTATTGTCAACCTGAATCCCTTCGCACACAACATCATAGCGCTAGCACTTGAGTCCGTGAAGATTAACAGCTCTATCGTATCGTCATACTAACTTGCTGATGATACTCGCTGTCGTGAACCTGCTGGACTTCGAACTTATCTTGTCGATGTGCTCTCTGTCTGACAGTGCCACTTTTTCTGGAAATAGCCGTGCCGGAAAATGATGACCTCATTAATCATCAATACTCGTCAACAATCAAGCAAACTCAGCCTTGTCACCATGACATGTCCATTCAAGGGATATCGTGTCCCGACTTAGTATTCTAGTTAGTGAGGTGGCTAATGGTGGTTCACCGGGTCAGTGATGCATCCGACCATCAAGCCAGCATTCAAGGCGAGCGGTAGATTGCATCTGCCATCTTGGTAACCTGAACCATCCCGCTCACATCATGAATACGGACGATTTCAGCACCTCCTTCAATGCTCGCCGTCACAGCAGCAGCGGTGCCATAGCTGCGCTTCGAGGCCTCTTCTACTTCGGTGACCTTGCCCACAAATCCCTTCCGACTTGGTCCCGTCAGCCAAGGATGGTTTTTCAGCCAAGCCGAGTTTTCGGTATCGTCTCGCAGTTCGCGCAGCCTCCGCAGCAATTCAAGGTTCTGTTGTTGATTCTTCGCAAATCCCAATCCTGGGTCCAAAATTATGTGCCATGGAAGGATGCCGGCGGCTCTAGCGGCCTGAACACGTTCGCTGAGCTCTTCCGCTACCCCTTTGAGAACGCCTTCAGGATAGTCGGTCAGCTTCATCATGGTGTGGGCGTCACCTCTCATATGCATGAGTATTATGGTCTTGCCGAGCTCGGCGACCGTGGCGAGCATGTCCTTGTCGCGCACTCCAGCTGAAACATCGTTGATGATGTCAGCACCTGCAAGAATGGTCTCTCGAGCGACTTTTGAATGGAAGGTATCGATGCTGAGAGCCACGTCATTAGCTTCTTCCATGCTTCTGATCGCTTTCACAACGGGAAGTATCCGTCTGAGCTCCTCTTCTGCACTGAGATATTCTGCCCTGGGTCGCGTGCTTTGACCACCAATATCAATAATGTCGGCGCCGGCGGCGATGAAATTTCTGGCCGTTGCCATGATCGTCTCCAGATCCTTCTGGCTATGTACACCTCCATCGGAGAACGAGTCGGGCGTCAGGTTGAGAATAGCCATGACATGCGTTTTGCGAGCCGAGTCATGGCTGCGAATGAGCGGCATTTGCTGGTGGAGGACAGTGACAGGAGACATTGAGCTGTCCATTTCAGGGAGGGCTTGCAAAAATTGATATATCGGGCGATGGGCGGCGGACGGTGTAAAGCTGGAAGGAAGATGCTCATAAGGTAGTATACTTCAGCAAATCAGCATTTGAATAATCCGCTTGTAGCCTTTGACTTACTCTGCAAGTGGCCGTAGCACGAATTCTCTTTCCAACATGAGCTTATGGGGTACTTCGAGACGCGGGTGCTTAATGTGTTCTTGATTATAGAGGATTATATCGAGGTCAATTGTTCTGGGTCCTTTGTCGATGATTCTTTTCCGGCCAAGCTCGTTTTCGATACTTTGCAGCACGTCCAGTAATGGCAAAGGCTCAAGCGTAGTTTCGATCTGACAGACGCCATTCAGGAAAGGATCCTGATCATCGTAGTACATTGGCTTGGTTTCATATAAAGAACTTAGTTTGACGACGTTGAGGTTCTTGTCCTTCATTGCAGCCAAGGCTGCTTCGATAGTTGCGATTCTGTCACCCATGTTACTGCCGAATGCAACCACTGCTTTATTCGGTGCATCCGACATGGTAGATGAGGCCTTCATTCTCGACGTCGAAAAAGCTCTTTGCTTAAGTAAGACTGGGATATAAGATCGGGCCAGATGGGAGTTGGATTCGAGGTTTAGTGATGGTTGTCTGGCTGTATGGGCGGCAGAGGGCCTGAGTCCTTTCTGAATGCTGTTATGGCGCCATTTTTGTCCTGCAGCACGAAGTTTGAGATTGTAGGAGTCGTTCAGGGCACGATGGGTGCTCGCATTCGCGCGACATGTACTTCTGGTCAGGCCGTGCGAGATCATCAAGTTATATAATCATTGAGAATTCAGGAAAGACAGACCGGCTGAATTATAAAGCACAAAAGCAGGGAGAGAACACACAAAACTGTTAGACCCACGGAAGGGTGTTATGGATTTGTGAGGCACGCGTGGTCTCACCTCATGGGCGGGCAAAGAATAAATTTTTAGTCCGAGTCAAAAGTCAACGGACTTCCCAGAGTGGCAGCATTGCCGACATGGGGTTGACCAGCTGGTCGGCGTAACAGAGATATCGCACATGATAAGTTGTATGCACAGTAAAATTAGATTGCAAGCACCAAAATAGCAAGATATCATTAAGAGCAAGCATACGATCAAGTATCAAACGCGAGATTAGAGGCCTGTTGTGTTGTTTCCATGGGATTCGTACCCGACCTTTCCGCGGTGCGTTGCTGCGGCTGTGGACGTGCCAGTAACATGCCATGCCACCCCAGGAATTACTGTACTTTAAGATGGTGGATCTGTATCCCGAATCTAGGTCCCGGATCTGGGGCATGCGCCCGCCGGCAAGTAAAAAGCACCTTGTCTGACGGAAAGACTTGACAAAAGGCCCGGGGAATGAACGATTTCACCACCAAACCTTCGAAAAAGTGCGTGGTCATGACCTGACCTTTAACATGGAAGAACCGAGGTAAGTCTCCCAGAAGGCGTTGCATCTCCTGTTCACCACCTCCTCGACAGCCCCATCTTCAGCTGCAGGTTTCGGCTACTCTTTGATTACTGTTCTTATATTCTCTTCTCCTCCTCAATTCCATTGACCTTTTGATAATTGTGGCCTTTTAAGATACTGCGCGATCCTCCTACCGACCCTCCTCAACGAAGATATCCTATTTGACATCAACGCACAACCTCCGATTCCACCAAGAACACATAGCCACGATGTCGTCCCCACAGAGCCTCCGGACTACCGTCACTGATCTTCTCAAAATCAAGCACCCCGTTATGCTTGCCGGCATGAACGTGGCTGCTGGTCCTAAATTGGCTGCCGCTGTTACAAATGCTGGTGGTCTCGGTGTTATTGGCGGAGTAAGACAATCGCAAGAGGTGTACATGGAGCATTGCTGACGGGTCCAAAGGTTGGATATACTCCAGACATGCTCCGGGAGCAGATCGCCGAACTCAAAGGCTACCTCAATGACCAGAACGCTCCATTCGGTGTTGATTTGCTGCTGCCCCAGGTCGGCGGTAGCGCAAGAAAGACGAAGTAAGACCGTGAGCCAACGCACATCCTCATTGCAATAACTGATTTGTATCAAGCTACGACTATACCAAGGGAAAGCTCGGTGAACTTGTCGACATCATCATCGACTCCGGTGCTAGACTTTTTGGTGAGCAGTGGCCACGATTGAAGTCTTGCTCAATACTGATCGGTGACCAGTCTCTGCCGTTGGCGTGCCCCCACGAGAAATCGTTGACAAGTTGCACAAGCACGGAATTCTCTACATGGTAGTTGCCCAACATATCGATCCAATTCCACGACTGACTGACTCCAACACAGAACATGATCGGTCACGTCAAGCACGTGAAGAAGTGCCTCGACTTGGGTGCCGACATGATATGCGCACAAGGAGGAGAGGGTGGCGGCCACACTGTAACGCTTCCTATCCCGAAGTTAATCTCTCTTGTTGCTAACAACAAGCTAGGGTGACACTCCAACCAGCGTCCTCATCCCTGCCGTTGCCAAAATCTGCGCAGATGCGCCCAACTCAAAGTTCACCGGCCAGCCCGTCCAACTCGTCGCTGCCGGAGGTATCTTCGGCGGACAATCAGTCGCCAGCGCTTTGATGCTCGGTGCTTCCGCCGTCTGGGTGGGTACACGATTCATCCTCGCCGATGAAGCCGGTGCTCCCAAGGCCCACCAGGAGGCTGTCCGAACCGCCGGATTCGACGATAACGTCCGAACCATCATCTTCACCGGACGACCTCTCCGCGTCCGCAACAACGCCTACATCAGCAATTGGGAGGAGAACAGACAAGCTGAGATCAAGACCTTGACTTCCAAGGGTGTCATTCCGGTAAGTCTAGACAAAGCTACTCCTGACCCCTTTATTGGAGTGTGACTAACGATGTTGTGTCATTCAGGTTGAACACGACTTCGAGGAGAAGGGCGATGACTTGACGGACGAGGACATGGAGAATGCCCGCCCATTCCTGATGGGCAAGGCCGCTGCGGTGGTCAATGAGAAGAAGAGTGCACGAGATATCGTCGACGAGCTTGTCAATGACGCCGTCAAGGCTCTACAGGTCGGCAACTCGCTGATTGTGTCCAAGAGCAAGCTATAGTATTGTCATTAAGTGGTAGGCGGTATGTTATTGCATTGCAAGTAGGACAATTGACCATATGTGTCGTGCGATGTAACACCTTCGGCTTGGACAGCGAATTTAAATCTTGGATCTTGTCCTCAGTGCTGATGCTAGGCTGTGCTTCTTGCGCGCGGCTATGGGCTGAGTGAGGCATATAAACATGTCACGATGTCGCACCCGCCGAGTGCTGTGTGACAAACTCCCGGCATGATAGCCAGCCGGGGATGGAAAACGGATACACGGCTTGCTTTGTGTCATTTGCTTTGAACAACTCTCTGTGTTGCTCATTGAAAAAACTCGCTGCCCGGCTAACGGTACACCCGGCTCTTCTTCAGCATTCGATTCTTCGCTCTCGCCAGCGTTGTTAGGTTGCCCATGCGTTCTTGTCCAAACCATGTAACCAACGTGCCAAGATGTCACTAAACCGCCTCCAATTATGACCAAACGACTGTATTGTGATGCCACCGCGGTGCACAATCAAGCATACTCAGCCTTGACCTTTCCGTACTCGACATCCTTGTACCAAAGCGAATACTCCATGTGCGCCGAGAAGAAGGCGACCTTGATCTGGTATGCCAAGACATAGTAGTCTTTGCCATCCTTTCCAACCTCGACCGGGATTTCTGTCGCAGCTATGGCAGACAGATCAGCCTGTAGCGTGACAAGGTCTTTCACGTCTGTAAATGGTTAGCCATGTTTGCGACCAGAATCATCAATGAAAGGGAGCACTACCCGCGCATGGGTAAGCCGGAGGATCCTCGTCACCATGGGGAGTGAACGCATAGAGACCAATCTCTTCATTCACAAGAAAACCCCGTGAAACCTTTCGACTGTGGTACCAACTGGTGTCGAGGGGAGCAGTCTGATCCAGCTCGTCGCCCTGTCTATGGTCAGTAGTGCTATCATGGTATGTGGTAGACTGTTCACTTTGTTGATGAACCATTTCATCTCGGTGACCATCCACTTGCCACTGTAGCCATGGTACCACCTGCCGAGGATTAGCAAATTATGAGAGTCGCCGGACTGAACCATACTTATGAAGTCCCCGATGCTTTGCAGCCAGATATGGTCGCCCGACCTCTAAACCATATGCTCTGCGTGCCCGACGCGTAGTTATGCCAATTCTGGCAGCGCCGGGCGCTGCATCATGGAGCGACTTGATGAGTGCTCCTCGGACGACTGCAGTCCATCCATATGCAGGCTGCATGATTTCGATGTTACCTCCAATCACCTTTCCAATACATTTGCGAAGGTAAGGAGATTGGCCGAAGCCTCCCACAAGGATTACTGCCTTCGCATCTTTGCATTGTTGCAGCTGACCTTTGATGAGAATCGTGATCGCAGTCATCACAGGTTTGAACAGATCTTTGAGGACAGTTCCTTTGATGGTAAGCTTTTGACGTCTGACACCTTTGGCGGGGTCGTCGGCGAGTCCTGGGACTCGTATCACAACCTTCTCTTCGTCGCCTGTGAATTTGCGCTTCAAGGTGGATTCGAACTCAGCCAAGGCATCCTCCAATGTGTCGTCTCCGAAGCCATCCATGTCACCTAGATTCTCCTCGAGATATCTCTTGAATATGCGGTTCAAGAAAATGCTGCCGCAAGCACCACCGGTTCCGATTACAGTCTCTCGCACCTGCACTGTAGGGGTTTTACTTACAATCGAGTAAGAGATCAGATCGACTGTGCCACCACCTGCATCACACAGGACGAAACAGTCACCAACATTGAGACTATGGGGATCCATCGCATCCAACGCATAGATGACGGCGGCTTCAGGCTCCGAGATGATGGAGATCTCCCTACCCATCCCTGCGTCTGTCGCACACTGTTGCGTGCGTGCCTTTGCAGCGTCGTCCCAAATCGCCGGCACGGTGATGGTAAAGCGCACCTTCGTGGTGTCCACAAGAGCATTGCCCAGCTTCCTCCTAAGCATTCTTATGGTGTGACTGCGAAGCTTTGTCAAGTATTCGGTAGTCAGCCTGACTTCATTGGGTTCATTTCCGTAAGCTGGCGGTAGAGCCTTCTCGTCTGGATGGTCTATCGCAAGGAGCGAGAGCTCTTGATTCTTATGGTTCGGATCCAGACCAAGCTTGAACCACTGATGTCGTGGCTGGTTGTCTGGTATCTCAAAGCCCCATTTCCAATCCTGTCCATCGTTACAAAGTTCAGTAGGAACCTTCTCGCTGGTCTGGCCTTCGAGTGAACCCTCATCGTTCGGCCATTGCAAGATTGCTGTCTGCACTTCCGGCTGCAACACAGTTAGCTCGATTCCACGATTCAACGGACGGTGATGTATACACGAGCCGTCTGAGCCCAAGCAGCGCCAGAAAAGGTAGTGCCGTAGTCGAACGCGACAAGAATGTAGCGATCTTCGAGCTCATCCACCTCCTTAGCTGTGTGTTTCCGCTTCATCGTGTGCACCTTGACCTTTGATGATGTCGGCAAGAAGGGTATCGTTTGAGTAGGTGGCTTGTTGGTGGTATGTTGACTGTAGAGGATTATGCTCAGCCAAGACAAGAAGAAAGGACTGAGAGAGTGATGGAGTCAGCACGATGTTTGAAGCATCGAGAAATTGAGGTAAAGGAGGGTCGAAAAGGAGTAATTATTGAAGTGAAGTAAAAAGTGAAGCTAAGAACGGTCAAGATCAGAAGGTAAGACTGAAAGATAAGTGAAGGTTTGCCTGCTGTCCCAGAGATGAAGTAAGTATTTTGTATCCGTGGGTGATACAATATCGTTTCACTTACTTGTTACAAGTGACAAACATTCTGCTCATTCTTTACAGTTCATTGTACTAGAGCACATGGTTAAGAGCAAACGCAATCACTCACCGGTTCATCAGACTTTAATTCCTCAACATCGGACCACTACCAGTTGGTCAAATACCTTCGGCTTCTTTCACAAGCAGTTCTGTGAACCTTCTCACCTCAAACACCTCTCCTACTGGTCTTACCAGCAAACTCCTCGTGGAGCCATGGCTTCAAACATAGCGAGATATCTCACCAGAGCAACCGGACTCAGGCGCACAGCACTTGATGACCACGAGAAGCACAGGAGGACTTTGCCTTCCGCTCCACCTAAAGACACCACGGACCACAAGCAGATTGGAAGCGGTTCGACCATGTCACCAGAACAACCACACTCCGCCCCGCGCGTGGTAGTAGAGGTGCCGGACAGCTTCGAGGCCATAGTGAGACACGAAGACGAGACGAGACGGCCACGGACCTCACACAGAGAGCAGCTCGGGCATGGCACGCACCAGAATCTTCAGCTGAAGCAGGAGCCCAAAGAGGCGGTTCATGTCATTAAAAGTGACAAGAAAAATCTCCTTGACATTATCAAAAGCAGAAACAAGAAGATTCAGATTCTGGAGAATAACAATGCCGATTTGCAACGTGAGCGCCAGCAATACATGCACGAAAGCAATGTTGAGCAGTCCACAATCAAGCAGCAACTGCGCAAGCGCAACCAACAGCTGGAAGAGGCACAGTCAGAGAACAAGTTGTTAAAGGCAAGTCTGGAGGAGTGCAAAGACCGCATTTTCAGTATGCAGCCGACTCAGGGCATGTCGGACACACAGCTTCAGGCTTCATATACAGACCTGTGCAAATCCATCGAATACTGGATCGAGGAACAGTTCGACGAAGTGAAGGATGTCATTATGAGGGTCATCACTGCGGACAATGGTCGTGATGGCCCGCACGTCGTTCTGGGTCATATCGCCCAGGCGCATATTGAGGCGATCATACAGGAACCGGAGCTGGACAGCGCCTTGCTGGTAGGATTGGTGTCTCGGTACCTACATCATCAGTTTCTGTCTTCAGACCGGGTGTTTCCAGGCCTGCCAGAGGCCACAGAGTCGTGCCTTCGGGAGATCAATACCGGCATTAACAATCTCAGCCCTTCCAAAGGTAAGCATAGGTGATAAGTGGCGGGTACGAGTCTAACATGAGAGCAGACATGGAATCCATTCAGAGCTGGCGAGTCGATCTTTACAAAACGTTGAGCTCGCTGGAGTCGGCCAAACAGGCTCGAGAATGTGCATTGCGAGTTGCCGCCACCACCATCCGGAGCTCGTTCATGTCGGTCAGAAGTATGGATGTCGACACCCGTCCAGGGGCAGGTACTTGTGATCGGATTGTCGCAGACGCTGCCGATCTTGCTGGCAACGTCAGACAGACCATTGCGATGTACGAATTCGACCCAGATCCTTGGGCGAGTGCCCAAGTCGAGATCGGGGTGCTGAAGCTCGAAGATTGGAAGAAATACAAAATCATCGACAGCAGAACAGGCCAAGCGGTGCGTTCTTCAGCTATTCCAACAGCTGATGGCAATGGAAGGGTCGGCGAGATCCTGTTCGTTGTACATCCAGCATTCGTTCGTAAGCCGACGAAAACAGCTGCGGCGATCATACTGGTCAAGCCAACCATTGCAGTCAAGTTCGATCATGCAATTCCTCGTGGAGGAAAGCGCAATCGCTTTGGTTGAGAAGTTTCAGCCCTGCAATATGGATATGCGATAAAGGTGGTTTCTTGCGGGTGAGCATTGCAGGTCGAGCAGGGAATTTCACACTTAAGTGCTGCTGGGCGTGCATCACGATTGTTGTGAGCTTCAGAAGTTGTCTTTGTTGGTGGTAAAGGATCCGGCGGACCAAGTAGCTGATGCAGGCTAGAAGTTGCCGGCTTCAGTGGCGTGCTGAGACTCAGAACCATCAGGGAATTGAGAAATGCCCGCGCGTGCGTTGTAGTTAGGTCTATCTTAAATACCTCCTTGCCTGCACCTTACCTAAGGGAAGGTTACCTTCAAGTAGGTCGTGCACGTCGTGCTTGGTACATCACTCATTGTACAGTAGTTCCTTGGTATTCTAACCGTATTTGGCCTAGTGCCCACCGGTTCAAAATGCGACATTCAACGGTGACAAAGTGAACCACGAACTTTTGCCATCGAATACCGGCCAAGTCAAACAACAACTCCCATCTTTCTGAGAAATTGACACATCCACATAACTATCACAATGTCTAAGACCGCAAGGTATGTTGTCGCTATGTCGCTGGACACGAGTCCTACGTAAAGTCAAGATCTTCCGCTGACCAAGAATGTGTGACATTTAGCCGCCCCGACTGGGCAGACGACGTCTCAGACTCAGAGCAGATCAATGACCCCTCCGTTCTTCCTCCACCAGTTACAACAGTGAACAAGGACGGCACGAAGACGACGATCTCCTACCGCCTAGACGATCAAGGCCGCAAGGTCAAAGTGACCCGGAAAACCCGCACAACCGTCCACAAAGAGAGAGTAAATCCAGTGGTGGCAGAGCGAAGAGAATGGGCAAAATTTGGCCTGGAAAAGGGCAAGTCGAAAGGGCCCCAGCCAGACACCACCTCCGTTGGTGAAAACATCGTCTTCCGACCCAGCAGAGACTGGAAGAATGCGCAAGCCGAGGAAGCGAAGGCCGGTGGTGGCAAGGCCGAGGAGAAGAGTTTGAAAGAGCAACTCAGGGACAAGAAGGTCAAGTGTCGTATTTGCCAGGGCGAGCATTTCACAGCCAGATGTCCCTTCAAGGATACCATGGCCCCAGCGGACGATGGTACAACACCAGTCGCCGATCCCATGGCTGAGGACGAAGAGGGTGGTGGCAAAGCAGCTGGCGGTGCAAGTGGAGGACCCGGCGGAAGCAGCTATGTGCCGCCTCATATGCGGAAAGGCGCTGCAGGCGCAGGCGAGAGAATGGGTGGCAAGTTTGAAAGAGACGACCTGGCGACGCTACGTGTTACGAATGTGAGTTGCCCGTCATGCTACAAGACACTGGGACATTTTCTAACAGTTTCATCTTTACAGGTTTCCGAGATGGCTGAGGAGCAAGAACTCCGTGACCTCTTTGAGCGCTTCGGCCGCGTCACTCGTGTCTTCCTTGCAAAGGACAGGGACACGGGCCGGGCCAAGGGCTTCGCATTTATCTCGTTTGTCGACAGAACTGATGCTGCGAAAGCATGCGAGAAGATGGACGGGTTTGGTTATAGGCATCTGATCCTGAGGGTCGAGTTCGCGAAGAGGACTACATAAAATGTCTCTTGTGGATGACAAACGGCATTGCGTTGGTTCTCCTCATCAAACTCCACGTCCACGGGCATGATCATGATGAGCGGAGATGTATGATACAAGATGCAAATCCGGAATGACTTCAAAATGACACCTTCAGGCGTTTAAAGAGACTCAATATCTCAACATCTATTTCTCCCCACAGATCACACGCGCCTTGAGCATAGATGGTTGGAATGGCAGGATTTGATTGCATACCAGGAAAAGGTACAGTTAGCCAGCCCTGCAAGCTACGACGCCTTACCGTAGACTTCCACTACCTGGTACTTGTCAGTCCTACGGAAGTGAGACCACTGCCCTTCATGGTTGCCACAACAATCCTGTTGAACGAGCCAGTGAATCCCGGGTCTCCAAAGATCGGCCATACGTTATGTGTCCGCCGTGGAAGATACGGAGTCTGCCATGCCCACTCCCACCCACCTCTGTCGTAAACATTGGCAGCACGTTTTTGCATCATCCATGGTAAGCTCCTGAAGACTCCTGGATGCCGAAGATCTACCAGAGTGGGCATGTTAAGGACAACTGACACGTACTCACCTCATGTCAGGATGTTGAAACATCACGAACGGGCTTGCAGGAACAGGTCAACGTGGCCACCCCGGCACACATTGCCCCAGCAAGACAGCCGCCTGAGCAGTCCAAAAACCTGGAATGTATAGGCTGGAGCGGACCCGCGCGAAAAGGAGACTTACTTACAAGCATCGAAGTATAGTCCTATGTCCATATTGACATCCAGTCAAGATCAAAATGACCAATTGAGGAAAAGCAATCCAGGGCTGTTGGTGCCCGATGGGACGTCCCGAACTGGTGATTCACCTCAGCAGGCTCAGCCAGACAATTTGCAAGGTCCCAGTACTTCTCCATGCACCTGCGTCGGGGAACTCGAAGCCGCCGGAAACCGTTCTTGAACCCCAGAAGATGATGGAAGGATCGGACTGCCACAGCGTGGCAACATCCGACCTCACTCAGCATCATCCCCAGGAATTATATCGCCAAGTCAGGCGCAGGGTGAATCCCAAATACAGGCATCTGACACAATTTCAAATCAAGATGACCGCCATGCGCTGTTGACTTTGGAGGACAAAGAAACGGCGATCGAGGCGACCATGTTGTGTTCTCTGGATCGCTGTCAACGGCGTGTAGATAACCCAAGACAACCTCTGCTTCGGTGACACCGGAGCTGAACCAAAGACGAACAGGTGGTCCAAGCTGAGAAATCGGCGAAGGCAGTACGACCTGTCAAAGTCGCAGGATTTGTCAGGCCAACAAAGACTTCAAGGCAGGGTAGCCTGCGGAGGGAAATCAGGTTTCAAGGACAAGGCTGGATGAAAGCTTTGGTGTTGGTTATCCACAATCAGAGTTTCTCTCAGTCCATCGGGGTTTTTCTCCACCGCCTTGCCAGGCCTTGAAGCTGATGTCTGTACCGCATAACTATGACCCCTGCCCGTGGATCTCGTGCAGCTTCGATCATTTGAGTCCAGGGGAGACCATCAACAGCTCGCGCTACAGTGCCGATGTTTAAGCGTACCGGATTTTTGGAAGCAATGGCCAAATTGATCTTCCCTGGATCTCTGCATACCGAGTCACGAACTCCTCTTGAATCGGCTTATCAAAGCGGGCAGGCAAGAAAGTGCATTAGATCCAAGGTCAGACAGCAGCTGCAACCATGTGATTGACAACCAAGAAGATAGGGCCGTCCTAGATAACGGTGAGGGCAACCTTGTACCATTACGGACCCGTCAACGTACCTTCGAGTCTGGGAAGGGTAGCAGAGTCAGTTTCATACTAGAGATCCGAAGCCTCTGTTGGTGGAGGTGAGTATTGCCATAGTGGGCAGTGACGGAGGTCAGAGAGTGCCGTATACCCCTCGAGAGGGCCAGACAAAGAAATTGTATCCTGCAATCCGGAGGTATAGGTGATAAATGATGGAGTGGTGAAAGATGGAGAGTTTCACTGGGTGTCAATAGTGTCAGTCACTTAGTGCGCTGTCAATTTCCAAACTCTCTCTCCCCACACAAATTTTCACCTCAACCACACCCACCTTTTGAAACCATCAATCATCCTCCTTCTTACCATCCTCATCATTGCCTTGACCAGTACTCGGTCAGGCCTGCTAGCCAGAATCTCAAACGGTCTGCCAGCTGAAAGCATGCGGCTCCGCCACAATACCCTGCTCGATTCGAAACCATGATGCCATCTCCTGCAGGTGTGCACGACATACTTGCAGCTAGGCCCATAATTTTCTCTGGGAACAGCCTCGTCGCAGCCAATGACCGTCCATAACCAGCCACCATTCTATTCTCTCCTTGCCCTGCGAAGCCGGGGCCACTCTGCTCAGGGCCTGGGATCCTAGCAGTCACCGTATCAGGTTGCCTGAGATGCTTGGATCTTTCAATGTTCCAGCCCGCCCCGAGCCCGATACTTTGCCCGTGGCCGAAGTCATCAGACGACAAAGCAAAGCTTCTTCCTGTTCGCTTCATCGTATATCCTGTGGAACTTACGGCCACGCCGTTGGTCCTCGCCGGTTCCTTGCCAGTCGGAATATTCCCCTGTGATTTTGGCATTGACACAGGCCATGGGGATACTTCCGGAGCAACAACCAGGCATAGCCCTGTCATTGTTATAGAGTCATTGGTGTATTTCAAAGTCAGCCAACGATCAGCTATCCAGCAGGCGGCTTCCTGCGCCCAAATCTATTTGGGCTCAGACATCAGGTCTTGTTGTCAACTTCGATGCTGTTTGGACCCATTCCAGCAACCGGATACCGTTGAAGACTCCGACCGGCTCAACTTCGCTGGTTTCAGCATCTTTCTCGACCCATCCACCGCCACATGGCTGGAGTCGAAACCATCAACCAAGGACCACCTGATGTGAAGTGTATGTCAAGGCTGTCTCTTTGTCTCCCATGGTGATAGCCTTTCTGGCGGAGCCCACATGCCTGGCAATGTCTTCAACACCATATCAAGGTCAAAGGACCCTCACAGTGGTAACTATCACCTGAAACGGCTCTGCAAGGTCCGTGGTTGACTGCATTCTTTGTTCCTGCATTCCGCTTCGAATTGATTCGTCTCTTCCAAATCTTGCCTACTTTGGCCTGCGCGAGCAATGATACGATGACCAAGTCCAGTGCTGTGGCAATTTTTAGCCTGGAGCCCTGACTGCTGAAAAGGCCGCCTGCAGCCACCGTCGGGCGGTCTCTAGGCTCAGATGTGCTGGGCTGGATATCCATTGGCTCACGAACATGCAGCCTTCCCACGAATGCTCCTTACCAACAACGTCTGGTCAATCCTGCTTCTTCACCGAATTCCGGTAGTCAAATGTCAGATCTCGAGACCTCTTTGATGGCTGAGCTAGTTGTTTCTACATTCGAGCAAGACATTCATTCCGACCTGCGGTCCCAGCCTACCCAACCGGGTGAGGAAGAAGACTCAAAGGCTGGTGTGGGGACCCCTACTGCAATCGAAGCTGCTTCTATGCACGTCCATTTCAATACCTTCTTCAACCTATTAATCGCTTTCTGCATCTCTTGCTCCAGAGGTCCCTTCATGTTCTCACTTCATTTCGCATCCCAACACTGTTTTGTTATTTCACCCAAGAACTCCTGAATCATCAGATCGGCGCGTGCGACATCTCCCTGCGACGTTCATCCTCGTGTTTGTGCATGAGGGGTCGACCATCCAGTCCTCGATAACAGGTCGAAAACAGGTAGACTGTGGGCTGTCGCCTCGCTGCGTGGAATACATCAGCACCTCGCTTCCCAGAGAGCTGCCAACTTGCAGTCAACAGGGATAAACAGCAAAGCCACCTCGTATCACGGAGCGATCGAGGAACGTTTTGCCCAAGGTGAAGAGATCTTGAAAATACAGAGGGTAAGCCGTTCCCTATTATCGCATTGGAATCACACTGACCATATGAGGTTTCTCCCAGCCAAAACCCTGAATATACAAAGAAAGCGCTCGACCTCATCCTCTGGCGAGAACATTAGCACGTCCGTTCAGACCATCATTTCACGTATGTCCAAAAAGGAATCCGTCAGTGACTTGGTTAAGTGTTTCTTGCGCTGACCGATTAGGCCAGGTACAGTGACAGGGTGTGGAGTGAGGTCTTCGCTGCGACGCAGTGCTATTGGCAGGCTGTCTGCAACGAGGTGCAAGCCTTTGGACCGAAAAAGCGAATCCGCGTTGCGCCAGCCCCTGTCATCACATCCGAACACAATCTCGACTAGTGGACAACTGTGCATACAGAGAAACTCGGATTGGGAAAAGAGTCGAGACAGTTGACCCGCTCGACAAGTGCGGTTCGGAGAAACTCTACAGCACATCACCCCGTGCTGATTCAGCCTTGTCATTTGTTCGTGCTCGAGCTCGAGCACCGACTCCGGGGCGCTATGGATCCCAGTGCGTACTTCGCCAGCATGAGTATCTGCACGCTTTTTCTTCCTTCCTCCTCTGTCCATGTGGTTCTTGAACCCAGCACACCATACTGCGGGCTCGGTAATCTGGCATTGATATGCTGTCTGCGTACGGTGTGCAAAATTGGCGAGCATTATGCATTTTGTCTCGCGCACAGATTGCCACCCTACGTTGGGCCGACCAGGATGCCCCGCTCGTGCTACCTGGCTTGCCAAATTGACTCTCAGATGGCAATTGTGCACGATGGGGCCCCCTTCAGCCCAGCCGAATTGCATGGCCTTGTGCTAGGCTCTTTTTTCTATTTATCAAATCCTGCCCTTGAACGTTTGTTTCGTCACTACTGGCTACTGACGTTGTCTGCAGCATTGCTTCAGCATTCTTCCCCGTTCGACTTCCCGATCTCTTCAGAATCCAAATACCTCGGTCAGGAGCGTGGCTTTTCAAATCCTTCGTATCCTACCAATGACTTTTCATACTCGAGCCGGAGGCAGCAGAGCGGCTTGACGAATGGAGCTCCAACACCCACAGTCGCGCTGCCAGCGAATTCCAGTCTTGACTTCAATGGCAGTTCGCTACTGAATGATACACCGTGAGTATCCGAACCCTACCTCCCCACTGCAAGCACTTCAAAGTGTCCAATGGTGTCATGTTTGATTGAGCTTCCCAGCCAACACTTAAGCCTGAAGCCCTGAGCTTTGGGCACATCTGCGCGCTGTTATATCCACTCTCCTAAGCCTGGGGACTATGGCAAAAAGCGGTGGCCCTGCTCCGTCCTTTTCAAAATGAGCTCACTTGCGCCACACTGACCTTCTGGTCGTCCACACAATGTTTCACACATAGCTTGAAGAACGACGATTTTGCACTTCTCGTCTTACTAACAAGTGCATATTTTGGTAGGTATCACTCTGGCAACTCACAATTGTTGTTGAGCCCTCCTGATTCCACTACTGGCTCAGCGAGTGCCAGTGGCAATCCTACAACTTCATCGTTTGTGTATACCACACTCCCCAAGCCTTTCCCCAGCAATGCAGGCTCAGCAGACCACTTTTCAAGCGCAGCCCCTTCGATTCTCTCGTCCAACTGGCCTGGGCCATCAATGACGATTATGGATCGTCCGCGATTGTGAGTCTGCTTTTCAGCTCCTAGTTCACATGGTGTGATTGATTACTGAGTTGTGTGGTACAGTCCTCCGCCTCTGTCACCTCCCTTGAGCTACAACTCGGCAAATGGCATTGGAGCTGCGCTCGTGAACAATAGGCCGATGGTTGACAGATTGTCGCACAACTTTCAACATAATGGACATTCTTCAATAAGTTCTGGGTTATTCCATCACGGGGCGCCCAGGTATCCACACAACACTTATCATCGAAATAGTGTTGGCCATTACCCTCTGACGGACGGCACATTCCCTGGGAATACCATGTCTGCTCCTTACCAAGAAAATTCTGGTCCTGTTCGTCAAGATGGTCCCCCTTTTGGCGAGACGACTGTCCTTTGTACTGTTCTCAATGTGCGAGGCCAACATTTGGTGCCTGAAATCACTGCCAGCATACAGAAGGGCTTCTTCCAGGTTGATCGAAAGTGGACCTGCTACCGGAGAAACTATTTCGCTGTGTCGTCTTCCTTCTCATTCAAGAATCAGGCTTCCGATGGTCCATTTTACCTCCACAGGAATGGTCAAGACGAACAAATCCAGCAATTTGCAGTTTCCATATCTGCGAAGACTGCGCTGGCGACAAATGGTGAGAGCGAAAACCGTGGCCTTGTTCAGCATACACCAAAGCGGGACAAGGCAACAGAGACCGTCCCGGGCCGCCACCTGATCGCTCCAACACCTCCACAGACGTTGGCTGCAAACGGCGTATATTCCAACGCGGGTCATATGTACGGAGGCCATCCGCACATGGCAGCCGGGCTCATGGGAGGCTATGGCGGTTTCGAGAATGCCAACGCCAATGCCATTCCTACACAGTATACATTTGAGAGGATTCAGTTTCAGAAGGCCACGGCCAACAATGGGAAGCGTCGGGCTCAGCAACAGTATTTTCTCCTTGTTGTGGAACTTTCTGCCAACGTGGCACGAGCAGCTGGCGACGAGAACTGGATTGTAATCGCCACTAAGGAGTCCGACCCGATGGTGGTGCGTGGTCGGTCCCCGGGCCATTACAAAGACAATGGGCGACGCGACAGCCAGACCAGCATGGACCCGGACCGAGGACCAGGCCATGGTGGAGATAGCACTTCTGGCTCACTGCCATCGTCAACTTATCCGCATTCAATGGACTGGGCCAGTAGCCACCGACAAAGCGGACATTTCGGTGGCTCCAGCTATCGTCAAGCTGGGGGTTCCGACTTCTCTCCCATGAGCATGGCGTCGTCGAGCACACTGACCGGTACACCAACAGAGGCTGATATGAACTTCTCTGATGCTCAAGCGTCAAAATCCTGCTGTACGTTGTCGTCCACTCAATCACCTTTGACACCTGTATCGGAGGGCAGTGTTGACGAGGACATGATGTTCAATTTCGGAGGCCATGACACCAGCCGAAAGAGGCCTTTCGAGGAAGATGGAGACGAAGAACACTTGCGATACCATTTGGCAGGCCCCTTCAGTGGTAGCACGACTTCGCTGACCGAGTTGTCGGCAATGCCATACTCAAAACTTCTATGCGCATCTTCCTGAAGCGACTCGACAGGTCGTAAGTGGACATATCTAGCATCTTTCTGTGGTGTCTGGTGCTAACGTGGTTCCCGCCCGCACTGATGGGTACCACGTATCGGTTTTGTTCTGGGCTTTCTTTTGTTGCATATTGTGGCGAGTACAACAGAGGTGGGCGCTGTGGGCATAGCATTCGCTGAGAACGGTGAGAACTAGAGATACCCCAGAATATCAAAGTGGAGCACGGCGCAGGTACGCGTTCCGGGAACGCTTGTGGACTGGCAATGGGTTTCATTCCTTGATGATTTGCACGTGTCGAAGATGAAGAGAAGAAGGTGCGACTGGACAGCATGAATGACAAACAGGAAGCGGCGTTGGGACACTGGAACAGCCTAAATATTGGCAGGAGCATGACCATGACTATGATATGATATATTTCAACGGGGGGCTTAGCCCAAGGTGGTGCAAACAGGATCTGACGCCAAAACTGGCACTAAGGCGCACGGCATGATAGGCACATAACTCACAGCACGACGAGTCCTTCTCTTTCCGTCCGTGGTTAAGGTCATTATTTCCTTGTACAGTCATGAAACAGCCGAGCAGTGCAGGAGCTGTACGATCGTTTATGGAAATAGAGGAAAGCGTGATCGCGATCAAGAACTAATGACTTGCTTCGGCAAGTAAATCACCTTCTTCCTTTCTCCGAGTAATGCAACATCCCTAGGCCGTCCCCCCAGCTTCCTCCTTACAAATTACTGGATGCATGCTTCAGGGTCTAAGCTGATTCTCGGTTCAACAACGAATGCCACAATATATTGCTACATTCGGCGTGGTGAGTCGCTCTCTTGAATCATAAACTTACAGATCCTCCTGATGATGCGTTAGATCGACGGGGACGGCAATGTACGGCGGAACCCCATATACGGCCGAAATCTAGGGTGCTGCCACCATACGCACCGCTTAGTGTATTGGCCCAGTCGAGCACGGTACAGCCGACAATCTCTTGCTCCTGCGGAGACTCCATTGGTGCCCAAAACATCACCATGCCTGTCCGAGAAAGCTAGGACAGTGTCTGCTGATCGGCTGTTCGCGGCAAAAACAATCAAGCAAAGAACCATATTTCGTCATTCAAGTGTGGCGGCGTCCTAGGCACATGGGACATACTTGAATTTCTATGGACGGCTGACCAGAGCAACATGACGGCAAACGTTACAACCATGTAAGCGCCAGTCTTCGGGCGGTAAGCGAGAGGCTGGAGAAGAAGGGTAATAGAAGAGTGCCTCACCTTCTCAACATGGGCAGTATCGATGACGACTCTGACCATCGGGTCCTGTTCCTTGCTGATGAAAAGGTGCTATAGGGCGGCCTATGAACGGCTTTTCTTACTCTTCTGCCTTCATAAGTGACAGATGACACCGGCACTGCTTTCTCCTTGACAAGGCTCAATCTCTATCGGGAACGAGCCGATTCCGGGCAGCACTCGCAAATCCAAGTCTGCCATGCTTCTCTCACCGCGTCTCGATCAAGCACTCGTCGCGACGAGTCAGAGATGCTTACCCGTAGACGGCAATTCAAAGCCGTTGATTGTCATGTCTGAATAGCCTATCTGGCCATAGACATACAAGGGTGGGAATGATTGCTCTAATGATCAATGCAAGCACGCTGTCTCACGCCGCTGCTACTGCAGGCTTTTGCGCACGGTACTTCGGTACTTACCGGTACACTTTTCACCGTCTGGTGCCGGTGGCGTACATATTTCTCGCTTAACAAAATGACGCACAGGGCAACTTTAGTGATGCCACACAGATGCCGACATACTGAGGAGACAGAAACAGCATTTGGTCAGAAGCCCGGTGAGTGACGAGTCATCATACTGACCGTCGACTACAACATAGTGTCGCAAAGGACATGCACTAAAGAAGCCACAGTCGTATCCATACCTGCCTACGACCAGGGGTAATGTGCACATTCGGTCTGGTGTGGTTCCCGTTTCTGGTGACTAGCACGGGGATATGGTGCTGCCTGTTCCATGCATCGACAAACATCTGGATCTCCAATCGGGCTGAAGGACCAGAATGTGTTCAAGGGCCACACGAGCACACAGCGATACCCGGCTGTATATTTGGATCCCGCCTATCTTTTACAACTGTCATGTCCATGTTCGACGTCAAATTTGGCAAATGGAGACCGACGTCAGGCTTGAAGTCTAAATAGTCCCTAACAGCGCGTGGAACGGCGGCAAAGGCGATCGCCAGTCAATTTCTTAGGGTATGGAGTACGGCTGCGATTCAGTCTTTGTACCATTCCCTTTGGCCAAGCGTCCCCTTGTACTTGGGCGAGAATAGGGATTCACTCGCCGGCCTGATCGACAGTTGGCTTTTGCGGATTGGACAACCACAATACGAGCCATAGCTGCAGTCCCTTTTAGAGCCTTGTGGCGCCCACACACAGCCGACTAGTGATCACAACCGAAGTCCACGAGGTTCTGACAGTTACACTGCGCATGCAGCTCGGGTCGGATGCAATAGCAGCAATCCAGCGATTGCCCATTATGGATTCAATGGTATGGGAGAGATCTGAGATGAGCTCGACAAAAGTCAATAGGGTTGGAGACTTGCAGATCGCACCACTTACATCAGAGAACCGGTCTATGAACGCGGCATAGGCCAGCAGCAATCAAGATCCAGTACAATCTGAGGTGCACGGCTACGGCAACACCAAAGGTGGAAACACATATCCGATATTCGATGCAGGCAAAACAAAGCGCCATTTAAACAGGTAGTGGGTTTTCAATTCCCATCTTTGAGCGGAAGACCATTTCGACCATCCTTCCGACTCAACGGCCTAAACTTGATGTGCCGATCTCCAGCAATGATCTGCATAATACCGATCACTGCGCCATTTCGCACACCACGGAAAAGTAAGGCAGAAACGATCTGATCCGGACTTGCAGATCAACCACCGAGACCGATTCCTGCTCTATCCAGCAAGAGCGCTATAAAAGATCGCGTCATGTGACGCCCTTTCGACCATGGTTCCAGAAATGTCAAGAGAAGAGTGCAATGCAGGCATAGCAACCTCACAAACACGCTGACTAGCTTCCTGGTCGTGTACCTGTGCCTTCGTCCACTCACGCCGGTCGGTAAAATTTACTCTCAACAAACGGCATCTTGGCAACCTCTGCTTTCCTCACGTTCTTTCTAACCTTGACACCAACTTTAGTGCCCTTCTTGTGGAATCCGTTCTTGATGTAGCCCATGGCGATGTTCTGTCCGTCCAGACTGGGGCTGGGACATCCAGACGTGATGTGTCCGATGACCTGGTTGTCATTTTCCGGGTCAACAATCTCGGCGCCTTCTCGTGCCGCGGGACCCTTTTCAATCGTGAAGCCGACGCGTCGCTCTGTCAAGCTCTTGGGAGAAGCAAGCTGCTTGTTGATAACTTCATGACCGTTGAACGCAGGGCTCGGGTTGTCGCTGCGTCGAGACTTGCTGACCAGCCATCCTAGTGCCGCAGATGGCGGGGTGATTTTGTCGCTCAAGTCGTGGCCGTACAAGCACATGCCTGCTTCGAGACGTAGTGAATCTCGTGCGCCGAGACCTGCCCATCGGACTTTGGAGGAGTCGGCGGTGAATGCTTTGGCTATCGATGTTGCGAGATCAGTTGCGTCGCCGTTCTCGGGCGGGATGGAGATTTCAAAGCCGTCTTCACCTGTGTATCCTGTGCGAGTGATCAGGAGCGATGGCGTATTCATGCCGGATTCAGGTAAGGTCAATTGCAACCAGCGGCTTGTTCCAAAGTAGAGCGAGTCAAGCGAGGCGTCGAGACCTTCGTCTTCGGTGTCGTTGAAGACCAAGGCCTGCAATATAGATTTGGCTTCGGGGCCTTGCAGCGCGAGAAGGGCATGGTGGTCAAGCACGTGCCAGGTGATCTTGTTGTCTTTTGCAGAGGCGGACTTGGATTTCAGAAAGGCGTCCATCTCGCTCTGAATGAAGGGGAGATCGGTGTCGCGGCAGCCCGCGTTGGTGACGAAGTAGAAACTATCCCTGCCGAGGCGGGTGATGACGGTGTCGTCGACGATGCCGCCTTGCTTGTTGAGCAGGCATGAGAGGGTGGAGTGGTGCTTTTCGATCTCACTGATCGCCGTGGGCGTTATGGTCATGAGGAACTCCTCGGCGAGAGGGCCCGACATCTTGTGTTGGACCATGTGGCTTACGTCGAAGAGGGATGCGTGAGACCGGGTCCATAGATGTGAATCCCGATGCGGGTGGTCGGGATATTCTACTGGCATGGAGTAGGACGCGTAAGGCACCATTTTGGCGCCGAGCTCGGTGTGTAGACCATATAATGGCGTTTGTTTGAGGGAGCTGCTTGATGATGAGGAATGGCGTGATTGAGTTTGGTGTTGACTGAGCGTCCTTGTTGCAGGTGATTGCTGTGCAGCGTTGCGTTGCTGGCTTGGTTGTCGAGTGGATGAAAGTTGTGATGAAGTAACAGGAACGGTCAAACAGCTCAATTGTCTTTTCGGTAATTGATATGAAGGCTTGCTTGCTTGAGATGCTGCCGCCAGAAGAGGCCTTAGTCCGCTGCGAGAAGGCATATTGGCTGTAGTGCTGGCTATCTTTCAGGCACGCTGAAATCCGTTTCTCCCTTGTACACAGTACTCACACCCAGCCAGATCACTGTGGTATAGTATATGTGACTTGATATCGCACTGAACTGGTCAAGAAATGTGCATTATCAGAATAGGTTGCTGAAAGGCGCTGTTACTGAAACAAACTTTCATGGAATGGCTGGAAGGGCGACCGGAGCTCTGCCCGTCGATGCTTCATATCAGAGCGGAGAATTGCGAAAGCTGCAACTTTGCCGACAAAAACTAAAACTAAAACTGCTAATGAAATGGCGCCTTGGCGAGTTTGGTGGTTGAGCCTTCAAAAAAAGTTCAGACACTGATTCTTTCTTGTCTTGTTTACCAAGTCTCCGCGCTCAAAGAATCGCATTCAAAGCTCACGCACAGCAGTGCCCTTGTGGTCTGCATACCATTTACAGCTTTGGGAGAAAGTCCCCGGACCACCCTACTCCTTGACTTTGTCAAAGGAACGTCAGGACTTGCCGCGAGGCGCCGCCATAAAAGCATTTTCACTGCGGCTCTTTTATTTTACACTCTGCCTCCCACTCTCCTTTAGCACGCCTGCTTCGACGATTCCGACCTCGCTGTCGTTTGTACTCCTTGTCGATTTCTGCCTTGTCGCCATGTCCGATGCAGATGGGTGTCTGGATGGATGAAGATATGAGTCCGTCCCTTGGGTTTCGGCTAGACATCTTGATGTGGAAGATTGGTGTACTTTGGTTTTGAGGTCGCAGGAAGAGATGGCGAGGGTTTATACTGGGGTTGCTGAGTGGGATTGTGCTTTTGGATCAAAGAGTTGATTTTGGAGGTTGCGCAATTCGTCACATGAGTATAGTTATGCGATTGCTCGGTCCATCTGGAAACAGGTGGCAGAGTAACTCGACGGGGCTTATTCTTGAGGCGCGGAGCACTACTCTTTTTTGGGTCTGTAGCTTATGGCAAAGCGGCGATGTCTTGCAAAGGGCTCGCAGATGTCCTGTCAAAGGGACCGGACTTGTCGACAACAAGAAATGATGCGCAGGTTGATGGTGTAAGTTGGAAACTGGGCGGATGGGAGATTTGGCACATGCAAAGATGAAGATCGGCTTTCAAATGATGACATTTCAATCAATAGAGTCAAGCACTTAAGCCTCCGTGACCTCAATGAGCACGGTTGGCTAGTGACGAGAAACGATTGTATATCTCTGATGAAGCATGATGATCCTCATATTTGTGGTGTCTGTTCAGACGTTAAGGGATGTATCATTATTTTGTATCTCTTCATTTAGTCTAACTCTGCCGGCATGGGCATGGGTGTCTTTTCCCTCTGTTGACCGCCTCGCGCTCCCTGTACTGGCATCGGCATAGGCTTCTTCTCCTTTTGCGGAATACCTCTCATTTCCTGCACGTATTGTAGCGCCGACATAAAGACATCCCCCATCAGCGCAATCGCTGTTCCGCATGCCATGCTCCACACATTAATGCTCACGCCGCCGTAAGGACATCTGGGGAAGCCGAGTATGTATTCGACATACCATGGGAACCAGCCGCGTGGGTACGTGAAGACTGGAGTCTTTGCATGCCAGAACTGCAGGAACAGTCGAAGTCCACTCGTGCATGTCCAGCGGATAGCTGAGGCTTTGGTGTCGAATGATGCTCGAGATGAGGACACTGAAGCCGCTGCGCAGGGAAAACGTGTCAGTCGAGAGAATCCTTGCCGTATGACCATGACTCACCTTTCTTGTCGTGGTCCGCTAAGACCTTATCATGCTGTCGTCGTATTTTTGCCCACTTGGTGAACTCGTCTTGTGCGCTGACCGCGTTCATATCTCGTTTTAGCCGTACGACTTCCCGACGTAGACGGATTTGTTCTTTCATGTCGTTTGAAGGGCCTATGGGAAGCCGGCAGTATATTTGCCATAGCTGGGAAGAGTGTTAGCAGTGTTCGACTCCGAGGAACAGGTGGCGCATACCAGATCGTTAAACGATTTGGATCCGATGGTCGAAATGAGATGGCAGAGGAGCTGGATTACGAAAACGACGACCAGGAGAGATACCATGGTCGCAAGCGATTTTACTCTTAGCTGAAGAGCATGCAAGTACCGATGGTATATGTGAGAGTGTGAGAGCAGACAAGATCTGTGTGTGATTTGTAGCTCCTCTGTTGAGGACTTGTTGCAGTTTAATTCCCCTCCGAACCAAAACTCGCGCAGTGATGACAGCGAGTCACGAATGACGTTGGAGTTTCTGGAGCCTGACTCGTGACCCCAGGGTTCTAAGTACAGTACATGCTCCCTTAATGCCTGTGGTGACCCTACTGTACCTTTGACTTCACTGCATACCCCACGTTTGAGAACATAGCGCGCATAGCCATGAGGCAGCTTGTGATGGCAGAGTAAGGCAAACAAGATCTTGAAAGTTAGGCTGATAATACACAATTCTGATACCGCTTGCCATGCAGAGTTCGTCATGGGCTATGTTTTAACTACAGCGCACTCTTCCCCTTCACAATAGGAGGTCTCCATTTTGTCCTATACCAGCCTGTGGATTGAAGACTTGCTCTGGTGCGTTCTGACTGACCACATAGGAATTGCCACCGATGCCATTAGCTGTCGGGCTAGTCAAAATATCTCCACCACTGTTGTCACTTAGGCTGAGATTCTTGAAATATTCGTCCGCCGCGTCGATAGCAGCCTGGTGACCGGGCAAAGGCGTTCCGCCGGGTGTGGTCACCATGGTGTCTAATGACAACGGGTTTGCCAGACTCATGCCTTGCGATCCAAGAGCATGATTCAGGTCCTCCTTCCTCCGCTGTAAAGCCGGCGAATCCGGCAATCGCCGAGGCCGTGCAGCACGAAAGACTTGTTGCACTGGTTTTAAATATATGGTCGCCAACGTGCCAATACCCAAACACAACTCCTCAAGCGTGTTGGGGTCAAGTTTCTCGCTCTCCGCAGTTATTGGTGGCTTAAAACCCATCACAACCCTTTTAGCAGCGCCCGGGTCTGTGGAAAGGAGTCGCCAGTACATAAACCCTCGGTCACGGAGGTCCGGATCGTCGCTCTCCTCCGTGCACCATTTGAGCACTTGTGGAACGATGGAAGAACCTTTTGTAGGACGGTGTAGGAAGAGCTTGACGGTTGCAGTCAGCAAAGCCAGTTGAACCTCAATCGACTCTTCGTGGAATGTAGAAAGATAGTCTTGCAGCAAAGAGTCGGCGTTATCGATTCGATCTGCGTACTCCCCTATAATCCAGATAACGGCAGCTTTGGCTTCAGGTTCATCCAATTCGTCGATCTGTCCAATCACGGTCGAAATGACAGACTCATACTGGTTGGGATATTTGCGAAAAATGTTTTTGATGACAACTGTAGCTTCTTGCACAATATAAGGGATTTTAGCGTTGACCAGGTCCAGCAAGGTGTCAATACATTGGCGAGCTGATGATTCGATCTTGATTGCGAGCTTGCCGATGGCGCGGACAGCTTTTCGGACGAATTGGACGTCGATCTCGGTTGCATATTCTCTCAGTTCGTTGAGGACGACAGAGATGTTGTTCTCGTTAGCGAGCATGAAAATCAATTCCAGCTTCGTTACTTTGACAAAGATAGGATCGTTATATTTGCAGAAGAAGACCCTAATATCGTTCTGGAGGACTTCGGGTCGTTGTTGGAGAATGAGGATGGCGTTTCGGAGGGCGAGATATTGGATTTCGGGTGGCTTAGAAAGTAAGGTAATCAGAGGTGGTGAGAGCTTCCTCGAGAGTTCGTCGACCTTTTTATGATCGGGAATGTAGTTCATCAGATACATGATGACTCGGATGCAGGTGAGCACAACGGCTGAGTTAGAGTGCGAAAGTCGTGAAGCAATCCGTTCAGCGAGTAGGAGAGCCTCACCAGAATCGTGTGGCACATACGACATGAGAGCCTCCAGAACATATGTCTGTGACCACTCGTTGCAGTCTGGGAGAATGGACACGATCTTGGAGGCGCTGGCATAATCAATGGTTAGCTTAATGTTCTCGCTTCTCTCCCAAATATCCTGAAGTGAGGAAAGTGCGCTCGCAACGACCGTTGGATTGTCGTCCTTGAGCATCCTGTTGAGTCTATCAATCAAGTCTGAGCTCTCGATAAGTCTTTTGTCGTGGTCGTAGATTTTCGCGACCGTGATCGCCGCGGTTTTGCGAACATAAGGATCTTGGTCTGCCATTAATTGCTTGAGTGGCACCATCGTACCCTCTACGAACTCTCGAACATGGATGTATGAGATTGTCCGCAGCGCAAGCGCTCTGATCAGCGGATTCGGATCTTGCATGTCCTATTACTGTCAGAAGAGCTAGGGTCATTCAAGCAGGAGTTCTCACATCTTGTAGGAATGGCAAGGCTCGAAGGGCTATGTCTGGTTTCATACGAGCATAATGTTGTAGGTACAGAAAGCACCTAGCTATGTTAGTGGTGTTGGGATACAGTCATGAATAACTTACATCTTCTTGATTTCAAGGACTGGTATCTGCATGCAAGCCACGATGTCGGGAAAGAGGGCGACCATATCATTGTTGCTCATGGTCATGTTGGCGACGATTTTCTTGAGCGCATTTTTCTTGCTGGAGTGGTTCTTGTCTTTCTTGGGCGGGTTTGTAAGTTCTTGCCGCAGTTCAGCGACTTTGCCCTGATCACAAATGTCAGTCCGTGATTCAACATCTGCGGCGATCCTAGTTCATCTCGATATATGACTTGCACTGCCTTCCAAGCAGTCCTGAGGCCGATGGAGCTAGGCTTCGGAGCATGCGACAAAACCAATGAAGCCGTATTTGACTCACCCTGGCAAAGAGCTTCGCATCACCGTCCTTAGACGACATCTTCAATGTCTTGGGCTGCTGACGGACAGGTGTAGATGCCTTCTAACCACTGGTTGTATCGATGTTGGCGACCTGCTGGAAAGGCCAACGTGGGACCAGGCACGTGTCACGACATGCCCGTGATGAAGCGATTTGTCATTGTTCAGAGGGTGGCTATCCATGCACCAGAGTTCAATTGTTATTGCTGGAGCAAAAGCAAGAGGCGTTGATGTCTGACTAAACCGGCCTGAGACGGATTTAAAAGGAGTTCAGGAGACATCGAGGTCTGCCTCTCGCTCGCCTATTCGCCAAGCTAAGGAGACTCTTTTCTCCGCGCCGATACGTGTAGGTACTTTAGCGTCCGCCGCAGCTGCGAACGACCTCATCATCATCCACAGGTTTATCGTCTGCATTGCATGAACTGAAGCACTCCACCTCTTGCACAATGGACTCTTCCCAGCCAAAGTGGGTGATTGAACTGAACAACGGCCTCCCTCCAAAGCCGAAGAATGCCAGCAGCATCCCCGATCCCCCCGGCTTTGCGGCCTCGAAGTCCGTGACAGGAAAGCAGGTCAGTCGAGCGAAATGACGCGGTTAAATTGTTCTGATCAAAACTAGAAATCACAAGTGGCCCCGAGAAAGACGCCAACACCAGAAGAAACCGAGACGTTGAAACTCAAGAAGGCCTGGGAAATCGCACTCGGTCCAGCGAAGCAGATCCCAATGCAAGCTATCATGGGCTATATGTCTGGAAACTCCCTTCAGATATTCTCAATCATGATGGTCGCCATGCTGTAAGACAGGCCGAAGGGTCGCAGCATCGAACAATGTTGACGCGATACAGGTTTAAAAACCCCATCCAAGCCATTGCGCAGACAAACATGGCCTTTTCCAGATTCGAGAGTCCGGGAACACGATCGCAAATGCTGGGAGTCAAAGCAGTGTATATTCTGATGCAATGTCTTCTGCTTGGTCTGGGAGTATACAAAGTGCACAGTATGGGCCTGTTGCCTACTACAAGGAGTGATTGGCTGGCCTGGGAATTTGAAAGACAACCGCTCGAAAGAGCTTACTTTGCGTCTGGAAGATGACGGGCCATATCAACGATCCCATCTAGCACGAGCGGCAGTTCACACGCTCGCCTGCACTGCAGCGTGACTTGAGGCGCAACAGCTTGTTTTGTCACACTCTTGATAGTCCTGGCGGCCTGCTCGATTTCATGCAGTGCGAGAACGGCTTGTGAACGGGGCTGCTTTCTTGCACATCGGAATATTGCAAGTTGGCTTCAAACGAGCCGCGGACTGATGCAACTCCCACCCATCACGAGCGGCGCAGACCCCGGTCCCTACCAGTACAAAGCTTTTCGATATTCAGGTCGTCTCGTCTCTCGCTGATGTGTCGATATCATTCATCATCAGAAGTCAACCGAGGTTTCGTGCAATCGCAAGTCAGGTCTCGTGGAAACGGACTTTGCGCGGCTGATGGCCCTCAATCTTGCCAGATTGTTTCGACTTCAATGATGGAGGTTTTGGAATGCTGTCACTTTCTTTCTCCACCAGCGGAACAGGTTCATTGTTACTGTTGATGTTGATTTCTCCACGTTCGAGCGCAAGTGCTTGCAACTTGTCCGTCAAGTCTTCGTCGCCCGCCTTCGCGAGGGAAAGTGTCTGAGAATTGTCAGGATGCCTGTCATGGGAAATGCAGTATTCGGCAGAGGCTGAGGGCAGGCATGCTCAAGATGGAATAGACTTACATTTAATGAGTCAGCAAGGCTCTCACCAGCGACTTCATCATACAGCTTGATCTCGACGGCTCGGACGTCTCGTAGCCAAGCTGGTTCTGTGCCAAGTTGAGCTCGTACAAAGATTGTTCTCTGCTGGCAAAGCGGTGAACACCATCTCTCCATTTCGGCTTTGTTCACTAGTTTGAAATCCTTGCCGGCTTGCTTATTCCAAATCAACTCCCCGTTATGTGACAGTCTCTGGTTCGGTCTTGGGCAAAGCGCATAGCCACATCTATTGTCTATGTTCCTCTCGTAGATGAGATCGTCCAGATCGGTCGACTGAAAAAGACCTAGACATTGTTTAAATAATGACGCATCTGAGGCTTCTGGCCGCGCTGGGTCAGCATCATGGTTTGATGGGAGATCAAATGCTTCGACTACAAGGTCTGCAATCCGGGCTTGTAAGTTCTTCCTCTCCTCGATTTCCTGGGCCTGACGAAGAGCCGTGGTACGGATGCGCTTCTGAACATCAGACTTCGAATTTTCGGTGTTCATGTTTTGCCATCCGTAAACCCATGCCGAAGCACTAACAGACAGTTGTGTGATCAAACAGTTGCAGTAGACCGAATATAGCCTGGGAACAGTGTGTAGTAGCTTCGGGACAAAAAGAAAGGCGGTAACTGCCCTAGTCTTGTGCCATCCAAACCAAACTAAACGAGGGCAAAGCTAAGTTACCTAACTACTGAGGCGAAGACCTTGTGCCCCACGTTGGATCAGGACAAATGCCACACCATCCTAGGAGCTCTACAAGGCATTCACTTCTGTTTGCTGACTAGGACCATCATTCTACCCTACGTCCCTCCCTTCCAGACAATCCCCCCATCCGGCCTTGCCCCAGGTCACTTGATTGTTGTATTACCCTCACTTTGGCGGCAAGCGTGGCGCAGGTGCTGCGTCACCGGTCTGGTCGGGTAAGACCATTGAAACTCCAACCCGCATCGCGCCAACGACTTACTCCCTGCGACCTATACCGGCCATTGCTCACAGCAACATGCCTACCGTCCCGTTCAAGGTCAAAGCGGTGTTCGAGTACAAGTCGGAGGAGCCGGATGATCTAAACTTTGGAAATGGCCAGATCATCACGGTCACAGAGGAGGAGGATGCAGAGTGGTATACTGGTGAATACGTAAACACTTCTGGAGACAAACAGGCTGGCATGTTTCCCAAGAATTTCGTCGAGAAGTACGAACCGGCCATTCCCAGCCGCCCAGCTAGAGCTCCGAAGCGTGTACCGACACAGGAGGCTCCAGAACCTCTCCCAGAGTCCCCAGCACCGCAGGCTGCCCCTCCTTCTCTCGAAAGCTCGCAGACCTTGCCAGCAGAGCCTCTCAAGCAGACCTCGGAAGATGCGGGACCTGTAAAGCAGGAACCAGCTGAACAGCCGCCGGCACCAGAACCGGTGGCAGCTGCTAGTCCTGCCCCAAACCCCAGATCTCCTCCAGTATCTGCTTCCACAAAGCCTCCTCCTCCGGTCGCCGACAAGCCAAGTACGAGCTCTTTTAGAGACAGAATTGCTGCCTTCAACAAGCCTGCTGCTGCTCCGATTGCTCCTTTCAAATCCGGTGGCAGTGCAGGCACTGCCTTCATAAAGAAGCCGTTTGTTGCACCTCCTCCAAGTAGGAATGCCTATGTTCCACCACCCACTCGCGAACAGCCCGTCCAGAAGCCATATCGACGAGAGGAAGATCCAAGCGTGCATGAAACAGAGGATAGGGACGTTACAGAGACTGCCGTGCCACAAGAGGAGGTTGATGCCCAGGAAGACCAACCCAAACCACAGAGCCTGAAAGATAGAATAGCCCTGCTTCAGAAGCAACAGCTCGAGCAAGCTGCTAGGACCGCCGAGAAGAAAGAAAAACCCAAGAAGCCCGTAAAGAAGCAAATTGATACTACAGAATCTGGCGAGCAGCATCCCGTACCATTTCCTGAAGCGCCCTCGACACAGACGGACACGGCCGAACCAATAGGCCGGCCATCTGTTGATGAGCCTGAGGAATTAGAGGACATCCCGGCACCTTCACGACGAGTGACAGGTATCCCAAGCGTCACACCCCAGCCTCAACCTTCTCGTGAGTTGGTGAGCGATACCAATGATGCCGATGATTCAGGCGCCGGTGACGAGGAAGACGCTCAGGAGACGTCCACCGAAGAAGAACGGCCGAAGTCCAAGGGCGTAGATCAACCCCTTGCGCATATTATTCAACAACAGCCGGTCCCCAACGAAGAAGCCACTGGAGAAGGTGAGAATGAGGAGGAAGAAGAGCAAGAGGAAGAGGAAGACCCAGATGTCCGTCGGAGGAGGGAGCTCCGAGAGAGAATGGCCAAGATGAGTGGAGGTATGGGTATGATGGGCATGTTTGGGCCACCAGGAGGCGTAGGTTCACCTGGGGCGACAAGAAGACCGAAATCTGCAGAGTCCTCCAGACAACAGACACTGATCACGGAAACCCACTCTCAGGAAGAGCCTCAAGAAAGGGCAGCACCAGTCCGCATTATGGCTTTGCCAGGAATGTCCAATCCGGTACCGAAGCGACAGGAGGAGCCGACCCCAGAAGAAGAAGGTGGTGCAGACACTGCTCGACCTACGCCCCAAGAGCCGCCCATACACGTGGAGAACGATGACTACGTTCCACAACCGCCGCCGAGGCGATCCACAGACCGCCCTGCTCCGCCACCTCCGCAAGGTGAATATTCAATGATGTGCTCGCAGGCTCGATACTGACTTTGGACAGATCGAGCACCTCCTCCAGCACCTCCGCGCGAGACTCGCGGTGCACCACCGCCGCCTCTTCCCACGGCTACTAGACCGGTGCCCCCGGCGCCTCAATCCCCGACCTGTATGTTTCTATTCTCCATTCTTTGAGCGAACCGCCACTAATCCTTTAGCCCGACCTGTACCTCCACTCGCACCCACCACAGTCGCGCCCAGCGAGGCTCCAGCGGATGACGAAGAGGATGAGGACGAGGATGAGGAGGATGAGGGCAACTTCGCAGAAGAGAATGTTCCAGAGAGGTTGCCGCCAAGCGCTCCAACTCCAGCGAGCCCGGCAGGCATCCCACCACCACCACCGGCAAGAGGACCCGTGTCTCCTCACCTGGACACTTCTGGATTCACATTCACAACCTCTCCCGGTGACAAGAGAGCAAGTCGTCCCACGCCCCCTGTTCCTCAGACACCTACAGCTGCCACTCCTACAGCAAGAGCCCCGCCACCGCCACCCCCTGGATTCCCCCCAATTCGACGATCGACAAGCGACTCAAAAAGCTTCGGTGCGCCTCAAATGCCACCTGACGACGAGGAGGGTGAGGTTACTGAATACGATGCAGACTACGACACAGATATTGCGTTGAGCGCAAAACACAAGGACGCTCTTAAGAACCACAACCGTGATTCAAGTTTGGACGAGGGGATGCTCACCGATGATGCTGCGAAACCACCTAAAAGTCCGCCAGCTCGGGCTGCACCTCCACTACCTCCAGTCGCTGCACCACGAGAGGTCCCGCCACCGCCTCCTCCTTCAGTCCAGCCGGGTCCCAGATCAAGGAGATCGGTGGACGCTCCTCGTGCTCCACCCCCAATGCCCCCATCTCAAGCGCCGGACGATGACGACGACTATGATCCTTTCCGTTACTCTGCAGCACAACATAGTGCACCACACCATCCTATGAGAGGCCTGTACACTACCACACTACAATCTCCCAAAGAGGAGTTCGAGGAGGAAGACCTTTACAGAGCAAATACAGCTCACGCTCCCGTTCCGCCTCCTTCAGCTGACAGAAGCGCGCCGCCTCCGCCGCCACCAGACAGGAATGAGTACGCCCCTCCTCCTATGAATTCTGTGCCAGCGCCAACGGCTTCTCCACACGGCTCTGTCGATATCAAGAGGACGGGCACTGTCTCTCGCCGCTCGATGGACCAGTCGCGCGGAAGTGCTGAACAAGGATTCATGGCCTCTGATATAGACCTAGGACATGGTACTATGTGGTGGACGCAAGACAATGCCCCACCTCCTTCGTTGCAAGGGAGACCCGACGTCTTATACGAGATGGAGACCTCGTCCTCAATGAAACGTGGGGGCAGAACCACGATCTCGAAGGATGTCTATGTGCTGTACATGGACTACTCTCAAACAACCATCAACGCCAGTTTTGATGCGGGAGATCCCTCTCATGTGACACTCGAGCAGAATCATGAACGGCCACCACAACCAGCTCGCCGTGATCAACTTGAGAGTGCGTCAGGACAGTATGGCGCAATTATAGCGAGATCAGCGAGTGGTTTGGCTGGCACGACTGTGGGCGCTGGCTCTGCGCAAGGCCTTGTCCTTGAATTGTTGAAGCCGCATACCACAGCACTCCAGCCAATTGGTACAAGAGCTTACGGCGCTCTCATCTATGCTAATCTTGGGAATGCATCGACACAGCAGTATGACGAGATTCGGCCGGGCGACATCGTCAGCTTCCGCAATGCGAAATTTGCAGGCCACAAGGGCGGCCTTCATTCCAAATACAGCATGGACGTGGGTAAGCCAGAGCACGTGGCCGTCGTGACTGAGTGGGATGGCACCAAGAAGAAAATCCGTGCTCTGGAGCAAGGCCGGGATCTTGAAAGAGGCAAGAAGCCCAAAGTGAGGGAGGAGAGTTTTAAAGTCGGTGATTTGAAGAGCGGAGAGGTCATGGTCTGGAGAGTGATGCCCAGGACGTGGGTTGGTTGGGATACTGCCAAAGCATAGAACAGACCTGGATGTTGTTAGAAGTTACCTATCACGATTGGAACGACCCTGTAGCTGCATGATACGGAAGAACATGTCTTCTCATAATTCCAAAGGTGCTCATGTTCTACGATCCTACCTAAGCACGTTTACGTCGTTGCAACCTGACCGAATCGGTATTGTGCCCAATTTAAACTTCCCTCAGGAAGAGTCCACAATCGTTCACCTCGATCGGAGCCTGCAGCGCCTGCCGCGATATATATCGGCAGAATATGTTCCAAACTTGGATGCGCCTGGCTTGCATCACTACGCTCCATGAGGGCTGACATGCTCTCCTGACGTGCGTCAGGCTCGGCGGTGGCAGCCTCTTTCAATGCCTGGTCGAAGCTGACCGTGTATCTGAGACGGAACTCCATTAGACCAGGGATGAAAATGAGCAGCCCGCGAGAATGCTTACGGCATAGTCTTTGTCGTTCCCCTCATGGCGCGGAAATCGCGAAGATTGTGCACAGCCATTCCCGCGCCGATGATCAGGATGCCCTCGTCGCGCAGACTTTGTAGAGCTTGGCCTAAGCGGTAGTGTTGCTCGTAGTCCTCATTGGCGTATAGTGAGACTTGCACGATCGGTACGTTCAATGGATTGTTCTTCGGGTCAAATGCTGTGAAGTGCGCAGTGCCGCGTCAGAGAAGCATGTCGGGACGATTGTTGAAGCGGACGGAATGATGGGTGACATACCGGCCAAGAACCCTACCCAGACGCCGTGGTCGAGGCCGCGTTTGACTCTCTCGACCTCAATACCGGCGGATGATAGCTTGTCGATGAGCTTGTCGGCGACTTCTGGGCTGCCTTTGTTTGGATACTTGTATTCGTAGTAGTGCGGTGGGAAGTTGTAGAAGTCGTAGATTAGGTCTGTTTGTTCAGCGGTGTTGACAGAGATACTGTTGGGACTGTCTTGCCAGTGGGCTGAGAAGACGACTACTGCTTTTGGTTTGACTTTTGTCGTGATTCCTCGTCCGACTGCAGCTAGTTGGTGGTAGGCTGGGTGGTCCTTGGCTTCCATGAAGTTGGGACCACCGATGCCGAGGAAGTACACCGGTGTCCGTGACGGATTGGATTCAGACATCATACGATCAGCTTGCCAAATGCCGCTTGTCCACGAGGACAACTGGGCAGTGCGGTAGACGATTGGGGTAGAGATGCTCAGAAGAAGAATAATAAGATATATATACCTGGGCCCGATCTGGGCAGGGTTACCTGGGAGCGCCTGCGACATTGAATGGTCGGGGAAGTGTCCACGTTTGTATTCAGTCTTCTGGGCCCCTGAGGGAGTAGAAGAATTAATGGGCGCCTGTTAGCATTTCGAATCAAGTTTCGCGATCATTGAGATTGTCATTGAACAATGAACTGTTAAATGAAGTATGGGACCGCATCTCAAGCAGCTGTCAAGATGGGGTGAATATCTTGATATTCCGTGGTGTTGGCTTACCCGCGCGCGACGAATGTCAGGTTAATCGGCCGAGAAAGGGCGGTCGAAGCATTGACTAATTGTAGTCGTACGACCCGTAGAGGTCTCGTGTTCCGGGGTATGGGTAGCCGGGCGGGATTGCACAGTGCTATACCTTGTAAGGCATGTCGCGCGCGGGTGTCAGTGGCGAGCCTAAAAGTCCCTTCTGTTTCAGGCATGGTGAAATCGTCCCGCGCGGCTTGTGGGCCTAAATGAACTTACCTGCTGCTGTTGATCACCCTGGGAAGAAGTGATGCCATTCTTCGTCTCAAAATGGGTGTAAGCCAGTAGAAGGCTTACAAATCCCCTAAAATGAGGCCTCTTGGATCAAGGCGTTGTCAAATGAAGACATACTGGGTATAAATTGAAGCCATCTTGGCTCCAGGACAACAGCATTCTCCAAGCATATGTCAAAACCTTCTGTGCGGAACAACACCATTCGAAAACATCTTCACCGTCAAACAGAAGGCACCATGGCAGCAAACTCTGTTGTACTTATTCTCGGAGCTGGGCCCAGGGTCGGAGCCTGCGTCGCCGAGAAGTTCGCCAGCATTGGCTACAAGGTGGCTGTCGCGTCCAGGAGTGGGAGTGACTCCAGTGCGAGCAAGGGGTACCTCTCCCTCAAAGCAGACTTCAGCAAACCCGACTCGATTCCAGCACTTTTCGATGCCGTCAGGACCGAATTTCAGACAGCTCCCAGCGTCGTTGTTTATAACGCGGCAACACTGACGAGGCCTCCGGTGGAGGACTCTGCTCTTTCGATTCCAGCGGAGAGTGTCGCATCGGATCTGAATGTCAACACTGTCAGCCCTTACGTCGCGGCGCAGCAGGCTGTCAGTGGATGGGAGACATTGCCCAAGGAGACCAAGAAGACATTCATATATACCGGCAACTTTTTGAATGTCGTGATTCCACCTGTGCCAGTCTTTTTGAATCTGGGCATAGGCAAGTCAGCTTCGGCTTTCTGGATTGGTCTTGTCGATGCAACGTACTCGAGCCGAGGGTACCGGTAAGTTATCAAGAGTGAAGCACCCCACGAAGAGTCTTTGCTAACATGCTCGCTTCGCAGATTCTTCTTTGCCGATGAACGCCAGGAAAATGGAGGCTCCAAGGCTGTGGGGCTTGACGGGCCTGCACATGGCGAGTTTTATGCGCAGTTGGCGAGTCATGAAGGGAATATTCCATGGCAGGCAACATTCGTCAAGGACAAGGGTTATGTCCAATTCAAGTAATTAGGTTCCATCGATTCAAACTTGGAAAAACCGGAGTCGCATGTATGGAAATCGGTGTCCCTGCCGACAAGTCGATCACGTAGCTGGATGTATCAGAGTTATTCTGCGGCATCTTGAACGATCTCCGGTCTGCTAGACAAGTAGCACCAGTTCACCCTGGCTCTTGAAACATGCAGCGATGCCGCAGCTCGCAGCGTCCGATGCGCTCCTGTTGCGCCAGACATTCTCCATGATTTCGAGTGCTTTACGTACCGTGCCGAAGATGCTTGGGGGCTGCAACGCCTCGACCAAGTCCCGGAAATAAAGTTCCTGAGCCGGCTCGGCGAGACAGCCTGCTATGCAGAACGGCCAGACCATTGTGCGCAGCAACGCCGGAGTGGATATCTGGTGCGCCAGCAGCTCGAGCATTCGATCAACGTGATAGCGTACGTCGGCGCTGGCAGGCTGCCACCCTGACACAACAACGAAAAGATACAAAAGCGCTGCATGAGCCCACACACGGGTGACCACGTGTATTTGACTGGTGCGTGCCTTTGATTGCTGGCAGTAGTCTGCGGTGAAGACATTCAGCAAGCTGCTGGCCTCTTTCGAAGTGACGATAGAACTGGTCTCAAGCCGCGTGAGGTGACCTTCCAATGAATTTTTGATGATTGTGGCGCGCTGTACCAGCTCCATGACATCGAGGGTCCCGGTGCTTTGGCATTGTTGTTTCCATGCGTCAAGCACGACGATCTCGCCGATCTGTAGTAATACCCAATTTTGAATTCCGACAACGGCCTCAAGATTGATAGGGTTTTCCGGGCCGTTGACAGAACTGCCGAGGAGGCTTTGATGGTACTTGTGGAGACTGGGTGGTTGCCGAAGCAGCATGCTGGCGATAATGTCATCGAATATCAACAGGGTGGACGAGAAGCGAAAGGCAGTCTGTTCAGCACTTGGAATCTCCGCGCACTGGGCTGGCAGAGACCACGAGAGCGGTCCCAGTCGCGCTAGAATAGCGTTGAATGATGACTGGGGATCTGCCTCTTGATCACTGCCTGCGCTATCAAGAAGCTGTTTGAATAATGCCAGAGCCGCATTGAGGTGTGCCCGACAGTTGTTGAAGCTCAAGATGGCAATTTCGAAACGCTGCACCTGCATGATGCTCGCCAGGATGCGTACTGCGCCGTGCAAATGTTCCGTGATGCTTGAGTTACCGATAACCTGAAGCGACTGTCTCAGCACCTCAAAGGCATCCCGGGTTTGCTTGAGAACTGTGTCCCAAGCCCCCTCGCGATCGGCCGTTCCTCGCGCAAGAGAGAAAAAATATGAACTCTGACAAAGTGCGGCCTGCCGTACTACTGGAGAGCTTATCAGCATGTCCAATATCCATGATTTACCGCCCTCAAGGAGTGAGGGACAGTAGAAGGGGAATGTGAAGGGTAGCAAGTCTTCCATGTAGAACATGAGAAGCACAGTGTCAGATCGCCCGATGGCCATACTTTCGCGAGCACCCATGCGAGTAAGTGTGCAGTCAGGGCCTCGCTGAGGTGGGATGGCAGATGCCTCGTGGCGTGACTCCATCACATCAGTGTGCGCATCTGCTGCTCCCCTGGGACGATCGGCCATAGAGGTAGAAGTAGACAAGACCCTAGGGTGATGACGAGCGAGCACTTCCCACTCTCCGATCGTGGCTTCGGCAAATGAGATGCGATCACCAGAGGGAGGGACGGGACGCTCGCCACGGCGACGAGCGCCTTCCTTGACCTCACGCTTGAGTCGCGCAGCCATCTCTTCCTGTCTGGCGCCGCCATCCATCCACTCCGGTTTATCCTGGTCATAGTAACAGGTGATCTCGAGCGAAGCGCAGATGCCACACACGTTGTGCTTCTCGTCGCACTTCTTTCGGCGGAGTTTGCATGTCCAGCATCCGTTGGAGCTTCTTACTGAGTTGCCTCGTAGACCAGACGGCAAGTCTATATCCATAGCGTCGTGCTCGCAGATATGTTGTGCAAGAATGCAACATCCAGCCAGGCTCCGATTGTCATGCACACAAGGAGTAGTGAAATCTCGGTTGGTACTTCTTATAGGAGCGTTGGCCTTGACATGCCTGATATATGATGGAGTAGGAGTAGGTCGATGGCCGGAAGTGAATTACTTTGCGCTGTCCTTGGCAACCGCGACCGTATCGCTTTTTGAAGCCACCTGCTTTCAAATCACTCTCCTCGCCTGCTCCACACCACCAGTTGACCACCTGCTCATCGCCATCACCATGGTCGTCCCCGCGCCATCATGTGCGTCTTCTAGTCACCAATTCTAGGTCTCCGTGAAAGCCGGCCAGTCCCTGAAGTCTCTACTCCTAAACAGAATGCTGCCATTGTTTTTGGTTATGCTCGTTTATGATGGTCTAGCAACATTGAACATGTGATGCTACCATGCGCAGATCATTGCGCAGGTATGTGATACTATATCACGACAACGATCCATATACTGTGTTAGCCTCGACGCGGTCCATCCGCTGTGCAGCCAGATCGCCTTCATAGACTAGCTGCAACTCCTCCAACGGGGCACCAATGTTTACGCTATCCCACGGCCTCGCCCGCACCATAAACCGCTTTCGAAAGGTAGCATGGCATGCTATTCCACCAGAAGTATTGTTCAGTACGTTGAGAGTAGGTGGTGCCGAGACCAGACATAGAACCAGCATTTCTGTGAACGATTCCCATGCATGAGTCGAGCGTCGTTTATAAAACGTGTAGCCTGTATGTGACCGCGCGAGTATCACATACACGAACAACACGGCCAATGCAAGGTAATAAGCTATACTGTCTGCGTGATAGCCGAACCCTTGTATGATGACGGCCAACTTCAAAGACGTCATGCTTGCGTTATTAATGCCTCCCTTGGGGTTTCAGGTTGCCTTTGCCAGTGAGGAGTTGTTGGAGCATGCCAAGGGTATAGTTCCCATTGCCGTAGACCTCATTGTTGTCCCAGGTAGATTTTACGTTGGACCATGCAATACTTACATCAGACGGTTGACCAGCGTTTTCGGAATATCCCAGGCGTGACATACCGTCCACGATTTGCGTAGCAAGCAGGGTAGCGACAGAACTTGCGATAGAGGCGTTCTTCGCTCCGACATCTGCGCCGCTGACGAGCGTATCGAGCGCCAATGCCAATGTCGTTCGGCCGGGCAAGCCTTCCTCCATGGTGGGGGTGAGGTTGTTGAGCCAATCAGTCCCCAGCAGGACAGGAGTCCACCCCGGGGTATAAGAGGTGGGAACAGTGTTGCTGTAGGGAATATTGTTTCCCTGCCATCCTCCGACAATATCTGCATCTCGTTGCTGCAACGTTGCTGTTTGCATGAGCGTCATTTGGTTGTAGGCGACACCTGTCGCAGTATTGGTGCCATTCACCCAATGTGTGTCCACAAAGCAGGCCAATGTGATACCACTTGTGTTCGAACTCTGAGCTGGGATCTGAATGAACGCCAATGCTCCGGGGTAGAGGTCCAAAGAGTTGCCGATCCATCTCATTGTTGTCTTGTTTGAGCTCAGGCTGGGAACCTGAATGAGTTTTGCAGAGTCACTTCTACCAGGGTAGGTAGTGATGACCGGAAACAGCCACTAGAGTGAAGAGTCAGTTTGCAAAACAGTGCAATGATCTGGACACACATACAGCTTGTTCTTCGCTCGACGCAGCATCGACCAAACCACTTGATACGGTATAAATGCACTGACTTCGTGCAACAGGAATAGGAGTATCGACCCAGACCTGTGTTGCGTTGCGAGCTCGGTAACGCATATTCCGGGTCGAGACTGGCAGAGAGGAGGATGGCAAGAGAATAGCTTTCCACCACGCATCAGCAATGATCGATGAGTACAGCCCAGCCATCATGTTGCTTGATAGCGCCCATGCGCGGACCTGGCCAGTAGTGGTCGTGCCTGGATCTGCGTACGATGTTACTACCGACGGAATCCCACGCTTGAGTACGCCATCGTCGACAACAAGGCATGCATCAGTTTGCATGTGTCCTTCTTTGAGAGCTTCAGCCAGGTAAGGGTATCCATTCCAAACACAACCGGACGTGTTCGTAAACATGGCGCTCACCAATGCTGGATCCGGAGAATTGCAGTGTTGACCTCCAGTCATATCACCATCCAAAGAGACCGGCCACAGCTTGTGCTTATCCTCAAGCCAAAACATGCATCCACCACCAGGCCAGTAATCGTTGTAAATCGGGGTGAGTAACAACGCGACCGATGAACCTGATAGCAGTGCCAGGAGGCTACAGATGAGTATGAACCCCCCAATTTTCGCTCTTGTTGATTTTTTGGAAAACCCCCTGAATCCTGCGTAGAAATCTGGGGACCAGAGATATGAGAATTCCGCAACGCGGAACTTTGCGGAAAGCAGACCCAGAGGAAGACCTTGAGGGTCGGCCAGAAGTAAATGATTGACAACGTCCATAATGACCACGCTTACAGACGAGACGATGAGGAGTTCCTGTCAGGGAGCGTCAGCCACGCACGACCAACTGAGAACACAGAGCAGAGGCTCACCATCAGTTTGGCTGTGACTTGGAGGCAAAACCTATCGATCGCTTGATAGGTATCGCCTGTCAGACCTTGTAGAGATGACCCAATGAAAAAGCCTGCGAGGTTGAAATATGCAACTACAACGGTCGCACAGACTGGCAGGATGTGCATATAGCACTTGCGCGACGACCTCGGAAAGCCGTTTATCAGCACGAGCTTCTTCTGTTCTTGATGATCTCCTTTATGGAGTCCGGCAGACTAGTTTTGATGCTCTCCGCCATGGTGTTGAAATGCTTGAGTGAGGACTTCCACCAATCCTTTGCTTTTCGAAGATTCGCTTGAAGCAGGAGCACCTTTGGCTGAAGAGCGATCATGTTGATATACCAGAATTATGAGAAGTTGAACAGTATCGTGGACGGTATGAGGTGGTTGGTAGATTATATCTGTCCAGCTCATGTTCATCAAGACTTTCAGTCGCAACCGCAACGGTCGGGGGCTATGGCTTAGAGGATCGTTGTGGTAGAAATAGATTGTGGCGTTAACAGCCTCCGTTGCACCTCCTCGCTCACTCGACAATGGTACACTTGCACATGCAGAGCAACGACGCCGCGATGTCCTGAAGCTGGGGTCAAGGATGGCAAGGATTGAGAGGCCCCATCTTACTAGTGTGTGAACATTATTCACGCTTCATCCCAGCCTGTGTCATAGTGAACTGAGGAGGCATCTATCTCAGCCTTACCGTGGTTACCATGCTTTTCCGCTTTGGAATGAATGTCAAGTCCCGCGAAAGCTCCATACACGAGCTCGCAGGATCATGCCCTCCCCTTGACTCGATCAACCAGCTTTCCTTGTCTCAATCGAGTCGTCGCAAGAACCGCCGACTGTGCCTGGTGATGAAAATATTGCGTGATGATCAACAATGATGAGGCTCCGAAATGGAGACGGGCGTCGAAGTGACACCAGGGAGGCCCCGGTATCGTCTCCGTCTTGTGTGTGAGCACGAAAACTATCAGCGAAAGGAAATGGTACCGTCAGCAAAAGGGTGTGCAACCAATATTGTTGATCAAGCCATGTCTGAGACTTTGAAGCAGTGGGCGTGGTTGCGTTTGGTTTGTGGCCTTCATAGTGGCCTTGTGCCCCCACGACCACCATTGATAAGAAGGGGGTGATTTCGTACCAAGCTCGCGCACGCCGAGGGCCATCAAGATGAGCCTTGGGTGCACACGGCGGCATAGCCCCAGTCCCAAACTGGGGTGATGTACGAGCCGCTTTTACCTGGGTAACTTGGCGACATGGGTGGCATATCGACGCCGGTGGTTGCGCATAATCGCAGAGACAAGACCGTCACATCAATCACTGCTATTCTACCTGCCTCAATATTTGCTTATCCTTCATTATCACGGAGTGTTCGGACGGTCTCCTCCTCTGAGTGAGCTCAAACATATTCACACTGGTCCACATACAATCTAGTTGATCATATCATTGTCCCATCGTCTGGGGCCTTCCCCCGACAGACCCCAGCGCAACCATGTCCTCCTCCGTCGACGAAGAAGCCACAATTTCTATTCCGAGCCTTGCATTTGTCGCCGTGCTAGGGTATTTCATCTACCGATACTTCTTCTCCTCTGCAAGCTCGACGGCGGGTGGTAGCCAATCGTCCTCGTCACGGAACAATGGCCTCCGATTCACCCCGGCGCAAGTCGATCAGATAGCGCAGATGTTTCCGCAACTGAGTCGCCGCGATATCATATGGGATTTGCATCGGAACGGGGGAAGTGTACAAGCTACAACAGAACGAGTGCTAATGGGGCGATCATTGGAGCCGGTATGCCACCCCTCCACGGCGCACGACCTAGTCTGGTGCAATACTGACCCTGAACCACAGGCTCCGCCGTCTTTCCAGCCGCCGATGACATATATGCCAGCATCGCCCGATACGACGACCACGCCTGCAGCGGCGACGTTGAAGTCCCTACCACCCGACCTGATCACGCGATATAACCTGCAAGCCAAGCTGAACTCCAAGGGAAAGGAGCGGGAGGAAGAATCGCCGCCACCAGGGTGGGCCAGTAATAAAGAGGCACGGCAGAAGATGCTACAACAACGGAGAGACGAAATGATTCTAGCAGCTCGAAAGAAACTGCAAGAGAGGGACGCTGAGAACAACCCTCCTCCGCCTTCTTAATCGATCCCAACTCTTATTCGGTTTTACTGGAATGAGCAATGAGCGATTTTTTTGCAGGCATCTGTTGATTTTACTGTCCAAGCGAGATTCAGTGAACATATTTTAAGGCTGTTAACGACCGCCTTCATGTCATCTCATCATCTTCGTCGTCATCGTCATTATACCTCCGGTTTTCCCTCTCTTCCTCTTCCCGCTCTCTTCGCGCTTGTTCTCGACTGGCATCTAGCTTCCTCAAGCCGTCCATCACTCCGGTGATGAAGCCTCTCGATTCAGACAACTCCATGGCGCCTATCCCGTCTAATCGCGTGCCTTCTCCATCGCCCGACAACAGATCAACTTCTTTTCGCATCTTCGCTAGCCGAACCTCTCTGATATCTCTTAAAAGTTGCCGTACTTTGTCGGGCTCCGTTATATCATCGCTTGCCGACTCGAGCAACATTTCTGAGAACTCAAACCAGTGATATGGTAAGGAGGTGGGAGCAGCGTTCGCAGTACAGGATTCTACGAAGGGTGTTGAGGTGTAGAAGGGTTTGCCTGTGTAGTCTGTCTGTCTCGTAGATGGTATTTGTGGTCGCGGTGAGAAGGAGTCTTGGAAGTGTCTGGTCTCAAGATCCAGGATTTCGTCGAGGTTCTCTGGGTACAGCCAGGGCGGAGGTATGATGTTGGCTCGCCGTTGCCGCTTCAATAGAATCGCAAGCCATAACGGTAATGAAGTGCGTTGAGGAGGAATGAGAGGACGGGTGGGACCCTTCAGGTAAGAGCGATGATGTTAGATGGTGTTTCCACATGGCCGGAGCATTGCTATCGCACCTCATTTCCAGCAGAGGTCGTGGGACAGACTTACACCTAGTAAGTCGAGACGGTCGAGTCGCTGTCGCGGAATGACTGTGACTTGTTCCATTTCGCATAGAAACGCAACCTCTGTAGGCAGGAGGCCCAAAGGATGTGGAAATGCCATGACTGGTCAGGTCGAGCTGTAGTGTTGCGTGTAGATCTGTGCAATGCGCAATGGTGTTTCAATATCGGTGTGGATGTTTGGAGGGGAAATACTGTCTTCGCAGCCTCGCCGCGTGACGCGCCAAGGGACGTGAAGGAGGGCGCCCCCAACTTGCCCATTAAAGGTCGCCTAATCTAGCCCCGAGGCTGCCGGGTCCGCCGGGAAAATGCACGCGGTGACAAGCTGGCTCCTTTCAACGGAAGAACCCCTCCAGACAAGCCTTCTCCAAGACAACTAAAATATATGCCTCGATTTTTGGGATGGAGGCATCACCGACCAATGAGAGAGCTGGTCCAGAGTGAAGTTCTCCCAGAGGTTTAGTTCAGATCCAAGTGAAGACCGATTTCCAGATGAGGCGCAAGACGCGGGGAGCTCTACTTAATATTGCTCTCTTCTGCGGCGTTCTCTTGGTCATCTTATATCTCAATGGTGGCGGCTCAGCGAGCAAGTCCTTCGCATGGAGGACAATTCGCTACAAGTTCTCTTCGGCTTCTGTGCCCAAGTCTCGAGGCATATGCCCAGGTTTAGCAGATACACCTAAGCCGGCCCTCGTGGTGGCTCGAGTCGAAGCTGACAGGGACACCAAATGGCTCGATGCATTGGGCCAGAAATATCACCTTTGCATTTACACGGCGGATGCTCCAGTGGACGCGACATCGACTTCTCTACAAGTCCCCGAGAACAGAGGTCACGAGGCTATGGCATACTTGACCTTCATCATCGACAACTACAAGGATTTATCTTTTGCTGGTGCAGTGTTCGTGCATGGCTCACGCTGGTCCTGGCATAATGATGCACCTGACTATGACAACGCCGCGCTGCTTGCCGCGCTGAACGTGTCTGCAGCACTTGCCCCCTTGGGTTATCATAACCTCCGCTGTGACTGGAGTGCCAGCACATGCCCAGCATCGGATCAAAATGCCCAAGGCAGTCTCGGGACGTCGATCAATGCCATGATTGAACCCTGGAACCAGCGGCTAGTGTCCGACGCAGCCCTGCCTCGTGCTCTTGTGGCTCTTTTTGGCGGAACTGAAAATCAGGGACAACTCCTTCTGGGACGGAACGACGCCATTCGTTCGCAGTGTTGCGCACAATTTGTCGTCTCGCGCGAGAGTGTGTGGCAACATTCACGGGAAGAGTATATCGCTTTGCGGCAGTGGCTGCTTGATGGAAGTAGTGTCAGGGTCGAGACTTTGCGGCAGAGCAACGCTGCACATCCAGATGATCGGATCGCTGGCCGAATACTATCTTACGTGTGGCATATTTTGTTCCTGCGAGCTGAGGAGACGAGCGCCGACACACTACCGAATGCTATGAACGGCCACATCGATCTCGAAAAGCTGAATTATCTGGCATGTCCGACTGCAGAGGAATGTTATTGTCGGTTGTACGGGAGGTGCAATCTTGACCGTTGCACCGCAGGTCGTTGTGCTGGTCAATATGAGATACCGCCTGGTTTTCGACTACCGGCAGATTGGGCAGAGAAGCATTCATGAAGAGTGGTGCCAAAGGTTTTCACTCTCGTTACACTTTTGGTGGTCTATCTAAGCCTACATTTGTCTCCTGCGAGACGCCTTGATTTTTGGCTATATCAGATGATTGGCATGAAGAAGCTCCCCAATCTCGTTGTCGAGTCTCCTCACTACCCAATTACGCAGAAACTCCGGCAGCGGCGCATCCAGCTCCTTCCCATCCCGAAGGTGGCTCGTCGCGGCAAGCAATGTGCGAACATCATAAGTCGAGTTAAACACCTCGGGAACTCCACGGTCGACATTGAGCAACTGATACACCGCCTCCATGGCCGTTCGAGTGGCATATTCGATCGTGAAAATACAATCTCGGGTGGACTCGGCAAACTGACCTATAAACGCGAAATTGGTTGAGCCGTCAGGCACCACGGCTGGACGATCGCCTGCATGCCGAGGCATGAAAAATGCTGTCACGTAAGGCATCGTGACTGGCACACACCTGGCACCAGTGGCAGCCATATGTGGAATATTTTCGACAGGAACACCGAGATGGTACAGCCATTCTTGCGTAATTTCTTCTCCGGTGCAGTCCTGCATGGGCTTCTTGATAAAGTCCCCGGGTATATCAACGAACAGGGAATATAACCAGACGACGATCTGGTCGCGAGGCTGCTTCTTGAAATGCGGTTGGCGGTTGACGGTCCAGCTGAGGAGCCATTTGGAATCCTTGACCGTCACGATACCGCCAGTGACGACTTTGCCGCTGAATGGATCGCGTTTGCAGATTTTCTGGATGTACTCGGGGATGCGCTTGTCCAAAGTGGTGACTGTTGCTGATTGCCACTTGGACTCTGGAATGTGCGATGCAAAGACCTCTGGTCTGCCGAAAGATGGATCTCTGGCCGCGATGCGCCTCCATAGGTCCCATGCCGGCGCTGGGCCTTCATCGAGCTTGGCTGGTGTATTCTGGTCGCCCAAGTTGGAGTTCTCTGTCAAAGAGCCAATGGTCATGAACACCAAATCATCTGGGCCAAGATCCACGCCACCTTCCTGGCCATCCTTTGTCCAGTTGATGTGGGTGGCTTGTTTCTTTGCCTCAGCAAGCGAGAAATCAACGTCTAGGACTTTTGTTTTGTACTGGAAGTTCACGCCGTGATCGATAAGCCAATGGTAAAGAGGCAGGGCGAGAGATTCGTACTGGTTGTATTTGGTGAATTTGAGGGCTGTAAAGTCTGGCATACCTCCGATATGGTGAATAAAGCGGTGAAGGTAGAGCTTCATCTCCAGCGCCGAATGCCATTCTTGGAAGGCAAACATAGTCCGCCAGTAGAGCCAGAAATTGCTTTGAAGAAAGTCGCGACCGAATACTTCGTTGATGCGTTTCCCTTCCATTTCTTTCCTGGTGGCCAGGAAGACGCGGATGATGTCCCTCTGGGCACTGCCGCTAAGGCCAAAGAGTCCATCAGTGTGCGCATCTTCACCTTGCTTGACGGTAGCTCGACATAGAGACTTGTTTGGGTCCTCTTTGTTGAGCCAGTAAAACTCGTCGAGCACTGAGGCTCCATCTACTTCGAGCGAGGGGATAGATCGAAAGAGGTCCCATAAGCACTCGTAATGGTCTTCCATCTCTCTGCCGCCGCGTATGACGAAGCCTTTCTCGGGCTCCTCGATGCCATCTAATGCACCGCCGGGAAGATCAAGTTCTTCGAGGATGGTGATGTTCTTTCCTGGCATCTGCGCATCTCGCACCAAAAAGGCCGCTCCTGCCAGAGATGAAAGGCCAGATCCCACGAACCATGCTGTCTTGTTTTCGACGCCTTCTGGCTTCCGTGGGCGAGCGAAAGCCTCATAATTGCCGCTACTGTAATACATGATGTGCAATGATGGTACTTAGGAAATATGGGTATCAAATACGTACTTGACCCGGGGTCACACGTATTTATGAAGCTTACCACGAAGTTCGTCTTTCGCCTCGGTGGCGCGAGGCCCAAAGATTCCCTTGCGGAACTTACCACTTTCTCCATGTTGCGATGCAAATCTCGCAGTCATTCATGGCGGTCGTCGTTGCATTGACGCTCAGTGGTGTGATGTTCGATCCATTTTCGGAAGTTAGTGGATAGTACTGGGGCTTTTTTCGCGCAACATTTCGATGGTCAGGCTGATCAGGAGGTGCTCAGCCGAGGTCCATTGGCATGAACATGTTATCATTCCATGTGAGTCCGAGCTGATTCATGTGCGTCAATGTCAAATAGAAGGAAAGCATATGCCAAAGAGATGGACCGGTTGTGGCCTCCCCATGGAGGCTTCTCTAATTGGCACCGGACTCGGCCTTGTCCGTTGTCAAACCCTTGTTCTCTCCATGACTCGCCCATTGGCAACATTGCTTTCCCGCTTGACTCGTAGGTTATTATTTTCAAGGTCAGGAAAAGGACGTCCCAGCCTTGCTTCCTTTCTTCCACCACGAACAAAATTGCGTGACTCCTGGCTGTGGATGCTGTGCTTCAGCCTCGGAACTCTGCTGGTGAGCGAACGTAACAGAGCGCATACTCATCACCCGGCCCGATCGACTGTTGGGACATCTCGATCTCATTGGCTTCGCCGACCTCGATGAAGACCTCTGCTGGCAGGAACCGCTTACCAGGGATGTCAGACACAAAGAGACGAGCAGCTTTCCAGCAGCATGAAAGGCCCAGTGTGTCGGTGGCAAAACAATTTGAGGAGGAATCAAAAGGAAAAATGTTGATCGGGGCTTTCTGACCCCAAATTATAAAAGGTTCAAGGAGTGATGACAGGAAGGCGTGAGAGCACATCAGGGTCTCTTGCCAATCCCAAAACTCGATGTCGATATGGGTGTGCCTGAGGCACGATGGAACCACACGACTTTGGCCGAGATCATCTGTGATCGGTTCAATACGGGCGATATCGACTGTGACTGATCTAGCATAGTGTTCAGACTGCCAGCCCTTGACCTGGAAGGTCGCAGAACGTGTACCTTAGCGGCACTGGACAGTATCGACTTTTTGTTCGTTTTTCCCATCTGCTGAGGATCGAACCCCCCAACTCACCGTGTTGTGTTCGCCAAGGTAGCGACGGCAACTGGTCTTCACTTGGGTCTGAACCAAACCTCTGGGACAACTTCACTCTGGACTGGGTCTCTCATTGGTCGATAATGCCTCCTTCCCAAAAATCGAGGGATATATTTTATGTCGGTTCAGAAACTGCTAACAATCAGCTCATATCTATCCCGTGTCTTGGTTCACTTTCACAACTGGTGGCTGAGGCGTGAGGGTGTCTCACCAGATATGGTCCAGCTGCACTAAGATCACACGGACTAAGACTGGTGTGCATCTTGACTGCTAGGCATTCAATTGTCAAAGCTCTAACCGGCCGGCTGCCCCTAACTAAGGGGTATGCTGGGGTGGTCAGACACCCCCATAGGCGGTTATCTTGCGGTTCCTTAGCATTCATGGTTACTCAGTTAGCAGAGTATTCCTAAGCGGGAGAGCACCTGACCTGACCAACAAAAAAAATCCCTTCTACAACTAGGGGTTTCCCTCGATCCAAATCCTCATCGACAGGATTTGGGTTAGAGTTTTTGTCTTTTGGACTAAATCTCAAATTGTTTTTGTGATTGAGAATATTGTTTGGCTGTCGGAATCGAGTGCGGACAAATCAACGACATCTGAACAAAACAAGAGCTAAGGTTCGATTCTCTGAGGGCCACTTTCTGACTTTTGATAGTGTCATTACCACTCTGTCTAACGGTCAGTGACCAACAATGCTAACCCTTTTCTGCCTATTCCTCGACGGTACCTGCTTCATACGCCTTGTGCTCCCTCTCAATCTCAATCTTTACCCAAACAAAAGTGGTCGCTGCCCAAACCGCAATCCACGAAAACAAGATGCCCAAGCTCAGTCCAAAGGCAATGTGAAAAGGCAATGTCCAAATCACGGCAGACAAGCATCCGATGTAGACGCAAATACCCAACATCCACCACAAGGTCAAGTACACAAAAAGTCTTCTGAAAGCTTTATTTGTTTCATACCGATCGTTGTACCGCACTCGAAACTCGCGGTCCTGCAATCCATCCACAGCAATAAAGTCTTCGGCAGCATAGTATATGAACGGCCGCAACCTCGTCCCACGCGCTTGGGAGTTGATGCCGATCGGAATCTTGAATGGATACAGTGTGGTGATGACCATTAAACAGCCAAGGAATGTCATAAGAAATGCGGGCGAGTACAGATACAGCTTGGGAATCGCCAGCTTGCTCGCCACCACAAACGGGATCAACGACACGATCAGCGCAGCGCCGTACACCCAAGAGGTAGCATCCAGTTCCCAACGGTTGCGGGATAGTAAGGGCGCACAGTCGTCTCGATGGAAGTAGAGCCGGTACATGCGCGCGAGAAGAATCCAGAGTTCGCCGACACCAAATGATGCAATCGCGCTGCCGAGTATGTTTTCGTCGAACTCGGGCTTCAATATCGGGCATGGGTGCTGACCAGGGTACTCCTCGTGGCATTGGCGTTGCCAATCTGACTTGTGGCTGTCGTACCAGGTATAGTAGATGATGCAAGGTATTACGAGATCGAAGATGAGGATCATCGGCAGGCCCAAGGTGATGCCGAGATGTTGCCACGGATGGGCTTCCTTCTGAGCCAGTTTGGTCTCTTTCTTCTTCAGACGTGGAAGAGCGCTGGCTGACTTCTCGGGGTCCAGTGTTCTTGCGTTCGACAATGCGCCCATGCTCGGTGCATGGCTGGCTTGGCGGTCTTCTGAGTGCAAACGCGCAGGCTCAGCTGGTCTGGTCTGCGACTCGGAAGTGCTGTCAACCTGAAGCTGATAGGAGTTTCCTCCTGACACCTGATCTGGCTCTCCACCGCCATCCCTTGGTGCACGTGCACTAATATCCAGTCCCTCTGCCATTCAATACTTCCGATGGATCTCTTGCAACAGACTGGAGAGCCTTCACGTACGCAGACTCTCGGTCAATGAAAACAAGCAGGTAAATCTGGTCAAGGAAGTGGAAACAACATTCTGCGTGCGGGAAGATGGGATGACAGCGCTGTCCCTGAAGGCAAGAAATACCCATACTGCCCTCTCAACACATCTGGAGGCAGACGCTTCCTCCTTATATTGCAGTTGAGGCAAAAATGATCTAAGCACGAAGTATTTTCCATCACCTAAAAGGGTAAATAACTTAGGTAAGGAGTCCGGGGGCATCCGGATATTTTCGGGTGTCGCGGCAGATCGTTTATCGGCTTCCAATCAGCCTCTGCAGTTTCACCACAGGCACCACTTATTCGCTATTCCATCCGGACTCTTAACCTGGACTGCTGGTGCCACCACCTGTGAGCAGCGAGGAATGACCGTGCAAAACTACAAGCCGGCCATAGGGCAAAGTTCGTGTTCGAATTGATGACACACTCCAGGATCCTGCACTCAAGCAGACAATTTTGCCAGAATGGAAGGTCTTAAGTTTGACGAGGGAAGGTATGCAGTCATATCGCCGTGGTCAACCGTATTCGGCTCAATCAATAACTTCTGCTGCTCGTACCCGTAACTCGGCCTTGTCTGCTAATTGACTCCTGAACTTTCAGCCTTGCGCTGGTAGACAGCTGATGCTCCTCACTCTACCAATAGTGGCAATTAGCAGCTCGAAAACCCAACTATGCCTGGAATGTCGGCTGCAGAAACCCTGGTAGTGGTGAGGAGTATCGGAGCTGATGAGGAATAGATCGAGTACCAAATTGTAGGATGTGCGGAAGCCAGCAGATCACTCGAAATCTGCATCAACGTGCGATCACGTCTGCACTTTCGCAACGGATGGCTTGTCATGGTGGTTCTGCATGAGATATAACGTGCACAAAGGGATATACTCTTGCCTTGTCGTCCTTGCCATTCTGGTGATCTTGGCTGATACTTAGGCTGTCCACGAGTCGCGGTGCATTTCGTGGCCTGGAACCGACAAATCCGTCTTCCTGCATGGTCTGTATCTTCTTCGGAGGCACATTGATAGGAAATGAACAATTAGGTTACCCGGAAAACGCGTATCAATTAATTGAAACAACAAATGAACAAGTCCATGTCATGACATAATCCGCCAAGTACTGAAATGTGAGTGGTTGGCGATGGTGAAACTTGGGACTCCTTTTTTCGCCAGTAGTGACAACGGTTGCATGATGCGTCAAACATCATCTTCGACCTTCCCTCAATGAAAGCGGTCATTCTCCGCTGAAAACCATCTACAGTGACCCTCGCCATGTCATATTTTGTAAGCCCAGAGTTCCTAAGAGTTCTCCTTCTGGGCTTCATCACCAGCCTGCATATGACATGGCGACGGCTCGTCAACCAAATCGTCCCCGTGCCCTATCTCGACGAAGTCTTCCACGTCCCCCAAGCCCAGGCATATTGGCTTGGTAAATGGTCTCACTGGGACGCCAAAATCACGACACCACCCGGTCTGTACGTCTACTCGTACATCGTCAATTCGATCAGGGATTTCTTCACGCTCAACTTCAGACCATCCATCAATCAATGGAGAGCTACCAACGTACTACTGCTGTACATGTTACTCGTCGCCTTGTACATTCTAGCAGCGGTCTCAAAGAGACCAGTCAATCATGAAGGCATTCTGCAGCGCGAATTCAACATCGTCATGTTCCCTTTGATCTTCTTCTTTTCGGGCTTATACTACACCGACCTATTTAGCGTCTTCAGCGTCGTCCTTGCTCATATCTTCTGGTCCGCCGGCACATCGGCTCAAGGGTATACGAAGGTGTTGCACCAAACTCTGCATCTCGGGGCAGGCCTGATCTCACTCGCTAGCCGACAGACAAACATCTTCTGGGTCGCCGTCTATCTGGGAGGGCTACAGGTCATTGAGACGATCAAACACCAGGTGGGGCCCAACAAGGTGCACGATCCTCCTATTTTAGAAGCATATTTTGAAGGTCAGAGTCAAAACCCTTCATCCGTTGACCCTCCTTCATTACTGACTTTGTCTTATAGAATTCCCAATCTTTGGCATTTCCATCGTCCAGTCCGCGATCACCATGATCCCTCAGCTTCTCATCGACCTTTGGCCACAAATATCCCTGATCATATCCTTCGCCGCGTTCGTTCTCTGGAACGGAGGCGTCGTTCTAGGAGACAAAGACAACCACATCGCAACCATCCACCTCCCTCAAATGCTATACATATGGCCCTTCGTCGTCTTCTTCTCATGGCCAGTCCTCCTACCTCAACTGGCCCAGCTGTCAAGTTTCCGGCGTCGTCTCCCCCGGCTCACCACGGCACTCTGCTTCATGATCCTCATGCTCGCTGTCGTCAAGTTCAACACCGTCATCCATCCTTTCACGCTCGCCGACAACCGTCACTACACTTTCTATGTCTTCCGCATCTTGCGACAGCACTGGCTGATCAAGTATGCCGCGGTCCCGATATACTTCGTCTGCGCCGCCCTAGTTATCGGAGCACTAGGTGGAGGACCTGCCGAAGCTCGAAGTGAGTCTGAAGCGGCTCAGAACCGCGTCTTGTTCGGTGAAGACACAATCCACGCGAGCTTCATGCTGGTCTGGCTCATTGCAACCGCGTTATCCCTTGTCAGCGCCCCTCTCGTGGAGCCGAGATACTTCATTCTGCCATGGCTTATGTGGAGACTGGCTGTCCCGGAGTACGTGCCGAAATCCAGAAGTGTTGAGCAAAAGAGGTTAGTGGCCGCGGAGAAGAAGGACTCGCCACAGGATGGTCGAAACGCGCCGTCGACCTGGTCGATAGAGCAGCTGCTGAGTGCAACGGCTGCCTACTCGAATGTGCTGGAGCTGATGTGGTATATTACCATCAACCTGGGCACGTGCTATATGTTCTTGTACAAAGGCTTCGATTGGCCTCAGGAGCCAGGAAATATTCAGCGGTTCATGTGGTAAACATACGGCGATTATGTGCATAGTGTATGAGGTCGCTCCGCCGAGTGGGCTATATGAGCAGCACGACAGCACATAGATTCAACGAAAGTTAATTCAAAGTCGTTAAGGACTCAAATTTTTGGATTTTTGATGCTAAAGTACATTTCGGCTAGTCCAATTGAGCCTATATCATCTCATATGTCGTTGAAAATGACTTCGTCGAGATGCCACTGCAATGCTTGCTCGCTGAGATGCTCTTCATAGTCAAGGAGGGAATGAACTGAAATCCCTGCGCGATCCACACGCCTACTTTTGGCAAACTTTTCCGTCTTCTCTCAGCAGCTCACATGCCAACCACGCTTGCCCTCCTGAGGACCACGGCGGCGACCTCGTCATCAATCACAGGTCCATGATACTCTTTGCGACCTCGGATGTAATACCACACAATGCTGAAAAGAACAACACCAGCTGTTACAACAATTGAGTAGTTCATGGTCTGGTAGGTGACAGGGATCGCTGGTGGCCAGACGCTCCAGAAGATCACAAAGATCATGTACACGCAGGCGTATGCGTTGTTGATGATTCCAAACCAGCCTGGCAAACTAAATGGGCCCCAGACCAAAGGCGCTTGAGCAACCGAAACCTGGCGGCCGTGCTGAATCCCGTGGCCAGCATACGACGGGGGGCTGGGGTCATTGTACCCGGATCTCTTGACGTCGTCGCCCACGGAAACCTCCTTCCCGGGTAAATGGGAGATACCATCGCCGTTATTGGCAAGATTGCCAACGTTCTGTTCGGCGTCTGCGTCGACGACGAGTCCTGGCGTGTCTTGCTTGTTTGGCAGGATGTCGCCCCTGATTCTATGCCACAGCAAGAAAGCGGCGGGAAGGAAATATGAGCTGTAGAAGCCCGTAATTGTCAAGGAGACAATGTCGTTGAAGGCTACATAGGAGCCGATATAGATGAGAGTGAGGAGGGCAGCGAGGCCAGTAACAGTGAACACTGCAACGGTAGGAATTCTGCGATTCTTGGACACGTAGCCGAGGGCTTTGCTGAAGGGAGTGCCGCGGTCACGAGCGAATGACCATGTCATCCGGCTAGCTGTGGTGATTATGCCGGTGGCGCAGGCCCAAGTCAGCGACAGCACGATGGCGCCCATGACTGTAGCACCTGCTACATTGTTGACGCTGTCTATATTGCAGTTAGTACCAGAAGAGGAAAGCACACGGGGACCTCTGCCAGCTTACCGTAGAAGATCTGGATGAACGGGTAGCCCGTCGCAGTCTCCAGTACCGTATCCACGTCACCCAGGTTGTACAACAGAGTCAACATCATCGTGAACCCTACCGCACCATTGATGAACATGCTGCAGATGATAGCTCGTGGAATATTCATGGCCGCGTTGGAGACCTCCTCGGCCATATGGACGGAAGCGTCTGCGCCCACAAAGGTGGCCACATTGCCCATGAAACCAATGCAGTACGAGAGTCCTTGGGATGACCAGCCCCCTTCGTTCAGAGCTGTCGTAAAAACGAAGTGAGATGTGTTCTGAGTAGGCGTACATGCCCAGATGACGGCCGTGATAGCGATGAATCCGGCGATATGGAAGACGATGATGAATATCTCGAACTTGGGCAGCGCACCCGGGACTACAACGTTGATGAATATGGCTACAACGATGACCAACCATGCGAGCAGGGTGCCGTGCCATTCCTTTGGGTCGTAACTATCGGGGTGATCGAGAATGATCAGACCCTGGAGGATGGTACCAGCGAAGATGGTTTCTATGGCCACGGTAGCTATCCAGGCAAGTGAGGTGAGCCAACCGACGATATAGCTGCAGAAAACCTTGTATCGATCTGGTGCGAGCATGTAGACCCAGTAATACTGGCCAGCTGCGATGGGCGCCATAGATGCAAGTTCCGATATGACAGTGTATACGGACAGAGTGGAGGACCACGCTATTATGAAGCCATAGACCAGGCCAGCTGGGCCGCCATTGTCGAAGGCCTGGCTGAACAGTGCGAGTACTGTCTCCCAAGTGATCAATTCACACACGGCAAAACCGAACAAAGACCAGAAACCGAATCGTCGTTTGAGCACTTCTTTCTTGCCTAGAGCAGCCAATCTGTTGCTGTCGGTATTGGCGTTGGTGCGCGCCATGATGCTTCGGAGCTCTTTCGAGGGGGGCGTCTGTAAATCGCTGAATGCTGTCGCGTGCCAGATGGATTGAGGTGGAAAAACAGTCCCAAAATCAGTTGGAGAAGAGAGCTGGCATGCGGCGCATGAGGGTTGACGTCGACTTCCTTAAGAGAAGAACACCTGCCAGGAATTATGATGAACAGGTCTTACCAACCAGGCATCAATGTATAGATAGGGCTGATTAACCCAAGAGAGGTAGAAATTCCCTTCACTTTTTAGTGTACACTAAAAGCTCTCTGGAGGCTGACAATCGAAATGAAGAAAACAGAAAAGGCGGGCACTTGACCACAAAAGACGTCGTGAGCCAGTAACAGGGAAGAGAATATGGGTGGGTAAAAGACACCGGGGGCGACAGGCCAGGCGTCCACGGCGAGGTTTGATGCCGTCCCTTAGTGGCCTCGGCAGGCCTGTTAGAAGGCATGATCTTACTTTTCGACTCCATACGGGGGTTAGCAAGAGGTGATCTGGTAAGAGCAGCAGCTGGAGAAACCAGCGACCACTTAGCAAATCAAAAATGAAAAGACCTTCTGACCCTGGTTGTGCCGAGGTCGAAGCGTGGGCGTGCGGTTGTCCGCACCTTCGGAACCGAAGAAATCGTAGTACGTATTACTTTGATAGGGGCTTCAGGCTGTTCGATGCTGCAACAGCAATCTACCCCAGCCCGTGTCCCAGTTAGTATCGACTTTCCTGTTATCTCGCAGGTGTTGTAAGGATTCTATTAGCTTCGAGAGTGGAATTGGGAAGGCCATCCCGAGATAGACTGCCTTCTTGACGTCGGTGTATCTTCGAATGGATCTTTTGAGGATCAGCCAGAATGATTCGATAACAGGCGAGGTATCTGCATTCTCCAGAAGGAAGTCGTCTCATTGCATCGATCGAGCCTGCCTTGGCCCTTGCAGCTATTCTCGCGGGACTTTTGTACTTTGTTCTGTACCTGCCTCAAGACTTTCTGCAAAGGTCAAAAAACAAGCGCCGCCTCGAAGCCTCGCAGCCTCGCAGCCTCAGTACACTCAGATGGCTCCAATCATGGGAAAGCTTGTCTGGTAGGTGTACTGGGCAGGAAAGGTACTGTACACGTCAGAAGGCACTCTCATGGTTCTCGTATTTCGTACATTTCTCCAATGTGGTGAGTGACGTGAACTATGTGGCTGAGGTATATGTGCTGTGGCGTCAGAGCAGAAGCCACGAGAAGGTGTGGCTGAAGAGGGGCATTTCGTGGGAGTGACGTAGTCGGAAGTTGCCCCCTTTGCGTTGATCAGGCCTTTGACGTCTGGCTTCTTCCATTGCTATAACACATTTCTTCTACAGACCAAAACAGCCTGAAAACAGAACACACTGAACTTACTACAGTACTCCTCACTGTTAACAATTGGACACCAACCACAAGCACTTCCTCAACAAATTTACCACCATGGCCACCGTCGTTCACGTTAAGGGTATTTCCCATGATACCAGCGAGAAAGAAGTCAAAGACTTCTTCAGCTTTTGGTAAGTGTACACAGTCACATCTCAATAGAACAGTACTAACTCACTCTTCAGCGGCAAAATCACCAACATCTCCGTCACTCCCGAATCCGACTCTCCAAACTCATCGAAGTCCGCCACCGTGACTTTCGAGAAGGAAACGTAAGTCAAGAATCTAACATGGAGAGAATCACGAACAAGCCGTCATTCTAATACTGCGACAGTGCTGCTAAAACCGCTCTCCTGCTCGACAACACTCAGCTAGGCAAATCTCAAGTCCACGTCTCTACGGCGGGCTCCATCGACGACCTTGCCTCGAGAGCGGGTGCAGCCGTCTCATCCTCCCTCGAAGACGACCACATTGCGCAGGAAGACAAGCCTCGCACAAGAATTGTCGCTGAATACCTCGCACATGGCTATACTTTGTCAGATAATGTCATCAACCAGGCAATCTCTATGGACAAGAAGCATGGAATCAGCTCGAGATTTACAAATGCCCTAACAAGCTTCGATGCGAAATACAAGGCGACTGACACGGCCAAGTCTGTTGACAGCAGGTATGGCCTTACTGACCGGGCTATGACTGCGTGGGGTGGTCTGAACTCTTACTTCGAAAAAGCTATGGACACACCTACTGGCCAAAGAGTTCGACAATACTATGTTGCGGGTGACAAGCAAGTCAGAGACGTCCACAACGAAGCAAGAAGATTGGCCGATCTCAAGGGTGGCAAGGCTCAACCTGAGCAACTCCCAGGTACCGACAAGACCGTCTGCAAGTGCGGTGGTTCCGAAGGTGTGTGTGGCTGTGCACCAGGTCACTGCAACTGTGCAAATTGTGCGAAGAGCGATGTCGGTTCTATCCAACCAGAGCCAGTCAAGGGCACCGATAAGACTGTCTGCAAATGTGGAGGTTCGGAAGGATCCTGCCCTTGTCCGGCGGGTCACTGCGCTTGTGCCAGCTGTGGAAAGAGCAATTCTGCTGCAACCACAGAGGCAAAGGAGGCTGCTCAAGCAAGCGGGCAACAGTTGCCAGCCGGTAGTGTTTGAGCGCACGCAGATTATGTGTCTATCACGAATGACTCTCTTTGATTGAGTACGGAAATTGAAGGAGCGGCACCAAGGCAGCAACGTCTATGAGCACGAGCATGAATAACTGTTAGATTAGTTTACGGCGAATGAAATATGGTTTTAAGCTGCATATTGCATTTCAAAATCTGTACAGGTTTTATCCCCATGCTAACAGAGGCTGAATCTATCTCAAGCCTGTTATAGACGCCAAACGCCAGTGCTTTTCTTCCCGATCAGAAAGTGAACTGCATCAAACCGGGGTTCAACACCAACGGCAGCAAAAAGTGTGAAGCACACAACATAGCCAACGGGAAAATCGCAATAAAATCCGTGATCCTCCAGTCATACGGCACCATCTGCCCGACCGGTCCAACGCCCGACATAACGATCATCCCCGCAATCATGACGATACAGAAGCAAAAAGTGAACTTGAACTTTTTCAGGATGGTCGGCACTTCGCGGAAAAAGGAAGTCGACGTGGCCTCTTTCGCCGTGGCACCCCAGGTCATGTCGATGCTGAACAAGTAGGACAAGATAGCCTGGGACAAGTGCATGGACAGACCACCCAGATAAACCGTCAAGATGAGCAACCACTTGAGATTCTCCAGCATACTTCCAAACAGCGAGCGATTTTCGACTCTGTACCGCAGAACGGCCAGACTGACAATACCCAGACCCTGGAAGACGACGATAATACCAAAGTAAATCTTGAACGAGTCGATGTAAGCCTGGTCGATGTGTCCGTTAAACCAGCCGATGAGGAAATAATTCATCAGCGTCAGAGGCCACGCCGACGCAATGGCAAAGTACGTGCCGACGTACGACATGATAGTGATCTTGGCCATCAAGCTCATCGGACTGGTCAAAAACCTGCGGCACAACTTCGTCAGAGGCCCACGAGTAAGCCAGTACCGAAACGGCTGAAACACCAACTCGGCGCACCCATACGCGTATTTTTCCCAACGGGACAATTCGTCGTAGACGGTCAATGACACACCCTCTTTGAACCCGTCGCCGCAGTACGTGCTGAATCGAATGATGTACCCCAGCCCCTGGAGGCGCAGGGCCATATCGAAATCTTCGGACACGGTGTTTTCGGCCCAGAATTTCTCGACTCCGTCTTCTCCTTCGGTAAATCGCACGCTCTGGACGGCGGACCAGCGCATGATGGCGTTGTGGCCGACAAACGCAGCGACATCGCCATTTGCCACGGCGAATCGAATGGCCGTGTAGACCAGGTTCGTGAAGAAGGTGATGGCTCGCTCGAAGAAGCTGGTCGTGACGTTGAGCACGCCCGAGGAGAATTGGATGATGGCGACGTCCGGAGAATGTTCCATTTCCGAGACCGCATCCAATAAACAATCCTCTGGAACTCGCGTGTCTGAATCGACTATCAAGATATAGTCACCCATCCTGATGTCACCGCCACCCCAGGTCCGACCGGCGTCTTCGTTGATCACCGTGTCAAAGCTCGCCTGGTACAGCCGATCTTCATCTTCTTGGGTCCATTCAGGCCCTCGCTGGACTTCGGACATTTTGTCCTCGACCCGGTTGGTCACATTGAGACAGAAGTTCATGTTGGAGGCCTTCTTGAACTTTCCTGCACGAACATAAACGTTCTCGCCGTTCTCGTCACCCTTGGGAGCATGCTTGGGCCGACTAACCCAGCCGATGTTGTTGTCTTCGTAGAATTCGAAGCGTTTCTGAGCTTCTTCCTCGGGTATCACTTGCATGCCGTCGTCATTGATGAAGATATTCGCGCTTCCACCTTGGAGTTCGTAGGTGGAGATGGCTTTTCGGATAGACACGATCGAGGGGTGAATGACGGCCTCGAGACCTTCCTTGTACACAGGACACTGAATCGTGACGTGAGGCAAGTTTGCTCCTGTCAACCGAATCGGCGGGCGTGCTGAATAGAACCTTGAATTATGCGCCATTTGTTTGACCGGGCCGAACATCTGGGAGATACCGTTTATGAGAGTCATGAAGAAGAACCATCCCAACCATATCTGTAAAGGGCATGCTGCAAGAATAGCGAGCCGTTTATAGCTGTGGTCGATCATGATTTCAATGGCCATCCGCCTCCATCCAATGGACAGGCAGAAAATGGTCAAGATTCCCACGGCACCGACAATGAATGCCTGGTATAGGACCACTTTCCTCGGTTTCTCCCAGGATTTGGCCTCCTCGTCGTCGATTGTTGTGTCTGGCGTTTCTGGTGCGGCTTTCGAATTAAGAATGGCCGCTTTTTCGTCATCGAACTCATTATCGTATTCGTCATCGCTATCGTCCATCGACCACATCATGTTGACGAGGTATTTCTCGATCCGTTCAGCTCGATCAATGACTTCTGTAGGATCTTCATCCCAGACAATGAGGGTTCCTTGACTGCGGACAAATGCAGCGTAGTGATGCCGCCTACTGTAAGCGAGCTCACTGATGGTCTCCATGATGCGAAGCTGCTGTCCATTGCTGAGTGGTACATGGTCGTGCTTGTATGCGTTGAGGAAAGTCTCGATAACTGATGTCTTCACAGTCATTGCAACCTGTACACATGTCAATCGAACTTCAATGTGAGCACATTTTGAGTAGCGTTCTTACCTTGAAATTGAGCTTCTTGACCTCATCATAAAAGCCATTGATTTGCCGTAGTAGCTCGGGAGGTTGACAGATATAGTCATTTCGACTTCTCCTCAACACAACACCTTCAGTCGAGTTTCCCATCGCCCAGCGTTTTTCGAGTTGCTGCTGGCGCAGGTACATGAGCATGACGTCGAACTTGACATTGTTGATGTTGTGCTCTTTGATGGGTGGTCTTCCAGGCGCTTCCGTTATCGCAGATTCCCGTTTACTTCCCACATGGGACGTGGGAGAGACAGGTTCGTCATTCTGTTGGGGTATCGTGTCTAATGCTGTAGGTACGATAGAGATCTTCGGTGGACGATGTGCTTTGAGTCGCGACCCTAGTAGGGCCGCCATTGCGGCTGAAGACAGGGAAGAACAACGATGTCCTTTGCTAAAGTTGAAGAGAAACGAAAGAAGCTGGACTTCTTGAGCATTCTGCACGTTCAGCGACCGACGGATCTTTCAGCTCCCGTCTCCTCCCGTGCCGGCTGGTTCAATACATCCACCGTAAGGGTTCGGATATATGGAGGCTTCTTTTTGACGGATTTGAAAAATCCATAAACACCATGTTACGTGAGGTATTGCCACGTCATTGAGGTATGACTCTGTAGTGCCGTCACCCGAAGTGGGAGGGCGGCGCGATAAAAGAGCCATCCGTAGAGTGCTAAGACCAACATCAGGCGGGCTCCGTCGTGGTCGAGGCTCGTCCACGTAGTCGTTTGTAGTAAAGAGGTGACTAGATGATTTTCCCAGAATGGAATGAGAATTGGATAGTAGGTCGCAGTATGTCGACAAAATTAGATGCTAGCACAGCGCTATGGTCACTTGCAGGTCTGTTGAATAGAGTTTTGTCAATCAATCGCCTTGACAGCGGCAACAATCGAACTGCTCAGTGCACGTGCAGAGCGACCTGTGGCACATTCTGACCCGAACCTTCCTCCGATTTGAATATCTAGGTCTTCGATCAATATTGATGAGTATTATCCGTTGGACCCACCATGGCGATCAGACTATGGGATCTGGTCCGTCATACACGAGGCATATCCTCGCGATGCACGGACCTCCCTCAGATTGTCTGGACTGTCTCAGGACGATGTGGCTATGGTGTACAGAGATGGCATGAACAGGTGCCCAATGTGTCGTTGGGACAAAAACATCTTATCTGTCACCTTGTCAGAACTCCTGCACAATTCCTTCGACCAGTGACAAGGAAAACTTCCTTATCTGAACTGGCATAACGAAATATGCCCTTCTCAGGGAATAAACGGAACGACGGACTTAGCACAAAGACGGTGATTGAAGAAGATGACGCCAGTCCTTCTTTCGATGGCCCCTCGCCCGGAACGAAACCGCCGCGAAGGCTGAGCACGACTGACTTGACAACGACTGGGCAAGAATCACAGTACGTAGGATATCGTCGAAGCGGTGATAATCCCCGAGACAGAGCTGGTTACTTCGCTCGGAAAGACAATGCGGCACAGGCAGGGTCGACGCCGACAAGTCGCAAAACATCAGGAGCTGGACTGCCCAGCCGAGACACGCCCAGGCGGACCTCGCAAGGACTGTGGACAAGATCGAGGTCTGTTGCCGAAAATTACTTCAAGCCAGAGCTGCCGGAACAACCACGGGCAGCGGTCACCGAGACCCGCCGAGGCTCTCAAGTAGCTCTACCTGCACCTGGCGGGTCACGACGTGGCTCTCTTGTAGCTCTACCTGGCCCTGGCGGGTCACGACGTGGCTCTCTTGTGGCTGGACCGGGGAGTGTCACTGATCCATCAGATGAGGCACATTTGTGGATGAATGAGGCTGTCTTCGCAAGAAGGCGAAGCACTCCGGATTTTCCAGTTCCAGACTACCCAATGTCAAATGCGACTTCTGGTGCCTTGGCTGGTGATCGCCGCGGCTCGATAAACTTGACTCAGAACCGGCTCGCCGGCTCCCAAGACCTTGGATCCAAGACTCAGCCGAGCAAATACAGGAGTGGCTGGGACAGACGACTTTCCCTGGCAGATTATATCAAGCCCAGAGCCGAGCCTGAAGGAGGTTTCGGACGTAGGACCACAAGAGGTACAAGTATTTCGGGTCGGTCTTCGTCGCCATCTGCTTCCGCCAAGAGCGATCATGCTGGCGAGGTCCCAAGCACCGGTTTTCCGTCAAGGATTCAGTCTTTGTGGGCTTCGCCTGTCACTAAAGCATCGGAATCCCCGACATATACGCCTTTCACCCCTCGCTCGGGGTCAGAGAACCTCTTCGAAAAGATAAACTATAAAGCTCGACCATCAGTAGCAAGGATCGAAAGAGCACCTCCACGGCGTGGAGTCTACTTTCGATCTCGTCGAATCAAGGAGCAAGACGTCGATCTGTCCTGGCTGAAGCAGAAAAAAGATCCAAGACTAAAATGGCTGTCGCTTCTTCCAATTATCGGCCTCCTGCTGGGCTTTTGTGTTGCAGGAGCATATATCTTTCTTGGTATCAAGAGTGTCCCAATCCACAAGTACTGCATGGTGTATCAGGACGATTTCTCCTCCTCAACCTTGAACTCCGACATTTGGACCAAGGAAGTTGAAGTTGGTGGATATGGAAATGGTCAATTCGAGGAGACCACTGGGACTGATGAAAACGTCTTCATCAAAGATGGCATGCTCCAAATCATGCCTACGCTGCAAGACGCCAGTCTTTTGGTCAACAATGCCACACTCAATCTTACCAAATTGGGAACTTGTACATCTGATGTCTGGTCCAATTGCATCGTCACCACCAATACCACCAACGGCACGATCGTCAACCCTGTGAGATCCGGCCGTATCAATACGAAAAAGGGTGCCAACCTCAAATATGGCCGCATCGAAGTTGTGGCCAAGATGCCGCAAGGAGACTGGCTGTGGCCGGCGATATGGATGTTACCCACGGATTCCGTGTATGGATCTTGGCCTCAGAGCGGCGAGATCGATATTGCAGAATCCCGCGGGAACAATTTCTCGTACCACAATGGTGGAAACAATGTCATGGCCTCGACTCTGCATTGGGGCCCCGACAGCACGGATGATGCATGGTGGCGCACATATCGTAAGATCAATGCACTTCATTCGTCGTTTCCCCAGCAGTTTCACACATTCGGATTGGAGTGGAGTGAGAAGTACCTGTACACATACCTGGACAGCCGCTTGTTGCAGGTTCTGTATAATCGCTTCGACATTCCTTTCTGGCAACGAGGCGATTTCGCTCTCTCTTACTCAAATGGTACCTCTACCTCTGATCCCTGGAGTCAAACAGGAAACGATGCCACACCATTCGACCAAGAGTTTTATCTGATTCTCAACGTTGCCGTTGGGGGAACAAACGGGTGGTTCACGGACGGAGAATCTGGTAAGCCGTGGGTAGACACGAGCCCCACGGCGAAAAGGGATTTTTGGAATGCAAAGAATAGCTGGTATCCAACGTGGCAGAACGAGAACGGCAATGCTCTGCAGGTGAAGAGTGTCACAATGTGGCAGCAGCAAGGCTATAATGGTTGTGGAGCTAATGCTGTAGATATCAGATAGGATGCTCGCGGTCGGGGGACGTAATTTCTCCCTGACCTATTAAACGGACAAGCTGTCCGAGTTGCAATAGCTTCAGCTAGTTGCGTGTATCATACTTGTATTACTTTTCCGATAGACCACTTGACGAGTCGCTGCGCCGTCACGTTCGTTACCATATGAGGTGCCACAGTACGGGAGTGTTGACCGGCAAAGCCGCAGTGATTAAGGATCTAGTTGAACCTGGCTTGATCTTGGTAAGAGTTACTTGACTGGGTAGTGATGCCACTGAACAGCGCTTTGGCCATCGTGCTTGGGGTGTGGTTTCATCTTACACAAGCACCAACGACCTGTGCTACCCAATTACAAATCGCTCGATTATTGTGGCACTGGTGGGATTGTCCAAAATACCATCGCGAAACTTGTGCCAGCATGTATCAGAGTGTGATTGTGATGACGAATCTCGGAAAAGGGAAGCAGAGAAGTGACGCAGCAAAAGATGCAAATGATGGAAGGATGTCGTGGAGTGAAGGACAGGAATGATTGTTGTTGGAGGGTCGAATTGATTCGGGATTGCTTTGTTATTGCCCTTTCCCATTCTCCAGCCGCCTGACCTCCACCAACTCGGCTGCACACCGAGTGACAAAATTCTTCGGCTGCGCCCCAGTCCACATTGCTACCCTTTCACCTCTTTCATAACACTTGATTTTACAATCAATCTGCCATAACAGTACCATTCTTAGCAGTCGTTCTGGACGGTTGCGTTTCCTCTTGTATCCATCTAGTCAGCACATACTTTGCCAGAGTATGAACAAGCCCTCCACCATCTCCACGGACCGCTTCTGTGAAGCCTGCGGCGAGCCTGGGTAACTGTGCCGATCGTGAAGCATTGGACACGGCGTGAACGCAATTACAATCATTATTACGATAGAAACCTGGCTTAGATTCTCTTTTTGAAAATATCAAGGGTATGTCTGTCGTGCGCGACCAATTTTTGGGTTTGCGACAAATGCTAAAGGCAGATCACAGCTACCCGGACACCGAAGACGAGATGTGTTTCGAGCGCCTGATCAGCCTGAAATGTGGCCATTATGAATCATACCAACTGGACAAGCAAGGCTGCAAATATCGGGCTGGTCGCCAGTGTCCCAAATACGCGCAGTTGAAACTCCGTGAAGACAAGAACCGGAGCTGCCCCAATTGCAAGGCGCGCGGACTGGCCAATTTTGGAATTGCCAGCCCGAGTTTGAGGACACGATAAGAGACAGATACCTGGCATCGCGATCATGAAGGTGCAACATGAATGCACGAGACAGGAAGGCGACATCTGGTTCAGTCATGGGGCCACTGGGTCTTTGTGATTCTGACTTTTGGTCGGTCAATTGGATAATGTCAAGATTTTTGGCTGGATTATCATTCGGTGCATGGAGGCAGCCAGGCGCAATTACATGGGAAGCATTGAAGCATTAAAGAAGGGTTCTGCGACTGGATTTGCATGTTGGTGAGATCCCGTACTTGCATATGCTGCTTGTCACGAAGCAATAGAAGACCAAGAAGCATTGGATAATCAAAAGACGCATCTCCATTCTGATAACGAAATGCACCTTTTTCCCTTGCATGAAATCTGTTTGGTCTTACCTAGAAAGGATCCCAGGCGGCGTGACATGGTTCGCAGATGGCGCTCATCTTCGTCAGAACTGGACCAGACGTCATCGCGGATGAAATCAAGTGGGCTGTTTTGGTGGGGGATGGCATTTTGGCAAATATATTCGACCTTCATTTCTCACTACCCAACGTCTTCGTCAATCTTCCAGTTGTCTCAAATACTCATAAACTGTTGTTTACCTCTTCGCAGAACCACCATCAACAAGTAAGGCCCAATTTGCACCGTCGATCTGCCCTTTGCGGCTGTTTCATTGGTTTCAACGCAACGCAGGTAGCTGACCAAGGTCGCTTGACAGAGAAACCTACCTTACTTCAAAATGTCTGCACCAAACGCAGGTCGTCAATCACCAGAGCCGGAGCGCCAAACCGGTGCCCAACAAGGAGACACTCCCTCTCAAGGCAGCGGAAAGGTGCGATTGATCCAGCCACGCTGTGCCAACATGCCATCGGGCAGGTCCGGTGGTTGGAAGAGCTGCACTCGCTGACCGTTACGTACAGATTGACGAGTCCAAGGGTAAAGATGAGGGAAAAGATGACCAGCTCTCCGGCTTGTCGAGCAACCCAAAGCACGTTCTCCAGGAACATTCCGACGCTGCGACTTCGAAGACGACATGAGGCTCCAGGTCATGAGGTGTGAAAATGGCACGAATGAAGGCATATGGCTTCTTTGCAGTTGATTCGCTGTGGTAACTCGGCAGACAATAGATAAAAAGGGTGGACAAATACGCTTGAGATATCACCGCTTCCTCGGCGTCCACAGCGCAATGACCATTCGAAGTGAACATTTTCTGCTGTTTCTGCTAAAGCTGCCCTCAGCACGAAAAACTGCGCCATGTTCCACTCACTCGCAGCGCCCAGGTGCATACATATCTCGCGGTACACTACTCAACCAGACGAGAGACCCCTCCAATGACTTGTACATTGTACCTGCCCTGAGGTCGACTTGATGGTGTTAAAGCATCTGACCAACCCGGAAACGTCCCTTTCCCCTCGGACGGATTCCCCAAGCAGCAAAGGAGGCCCAGTTGGCGCTGATTTTACCTAACCAAATGGAGCATTATCCTCATCCATGATCTGTGCCCAGCACAGGAGAGGTTCCGTAATCACAGATTGTGGGAACAAGTCTACCCTCTGTTTTCAAGAGCAAGATATTCCTGAGCTAGTGTCGGTCGAAAATGCGGATGGCGCATCGGACGAAGTATCATAATATGACAAATACCGATCCATCCTAAGACGGTCATGCCTTTAACCCGCGGCTTTCAACGTGTCCAAGACTCCAAGTACATAATGCGAAGATCGAGCCTTGTGAATATCCCTCGTCACTACACCCCCCAGAGCATCAGGACTCCAAAGAGTTTCGTCGTTTTCGATAACCATGTCTCACCTGAAGTACAGTAACTACGAGGGATACGGCGACAATCATGCAAGCGGTTACAGCCAGGCTGTTCGAGTTGGAGACATTATCAAAATTTCCGGGCAAGGTGAGTCCTAACCATCGACAGTAGTTCTAGTGGATCGAATTATATAAAACTGACAACAAAGCAGGTGGATGGGACCCCAACACTGAGGAGATATCCACCGACTTGGCCATACAGATCGATCAGGCATTCGCCAACGTCGAGCTCACCCTGCGGCAAGCTGGTGGCAGAGGCTGGGAGCAGGTCTATCAGATTCGATGCTACTCCGCTCCAATAAGTGACGAAGCTATTGCACACTTGGTGCGCAATGTTGAGAAATACTGTCCCAATTATCGCCCGATCATAACTGGTATCGGCGTAGCCAAGTTGGCTTATGAGAATATGATGGTCGAGATTGAGGTTGAAGCTCATCTAGGCTCTTAATATCGCGATTGGTCCAAGGACCTCGCCACTCGGAACGTCACATGGATTGCTCAGTGAGGTTATAGAGCTTTCAATATGTCACTATGAGATAGGCCCCATAACGAGAATACGGTAGTAAAATGGTATCGGTATTCTTCTAGGGACGGCCAGACTCTGAAAATCTTCTTCACCACCTCCGATTCATCATTCTCCAATATTAAATAAGCTCGTGTTCAATTTGTTTGTTCGGTCTCCTACTGAAGAAAACGATACAATAAGAACGCGACAGGAACTGGGCGAGCGATGACGGCGGACTCGGAACCTGCATGCGGAGGCGGCTCGTCCCGTTGTTAGCGTGGCATTGAAAATCAGGCCAAGTTGCAGTGCCTGTGGTTGAATAATTGTCGAGCCGCGATCCAGGAGAGCGCATGCCTTTTCCCAAGGCGCGAACGAGACAAGTTCTCCCACTCTAATGGCCGCCATGCTGCGGTGCATGCCGCTGCCTTTACATATACTTCTCATTTTCTACCTCTCACTTTCCGCGTCGGTGGCCGCGGACGACGAGAAAGTGTTGCTGAACGGAGCCTCAGGACGGAGGGGATACTCCAAGGGCGAGCTGATGCCCGTTAGCTGTCTCAATCGAACAATGTAAGCTGCAAGACTCGTGTGAAATGGACCAGCACTAACAGTTTGCAGTGATACAGGTGAACATGTATGTGTGATCCCACCTCACATTTTACCCCCCGAACCAGAAATCACGATACCTTTACAGACTTGAGTGTTATCAAGCTGATGTTTCCGCGTACAGATCACCGATAGTCACGGGAACCTCCAATATATACCATTTCCGACTTGCAACGAAACGAGTCAACCGCTGTCCTTCTTATACAACACGCCTCAAACTCAGACGTGTACCATTGAATCTCTTCCCGACGAACTCTACCATCTGTTCGAGTTCTTCGTCCATAGCGACGTCCCCTTAACATGTCGAATACCATCCTACCCACTGTCTCAGGAAGAGCTAGGAATAACATCATCGTTACCAGAGGTCGGAGGAACAGGGGCTGAGAAGGATCTGTGGACGCCTTTTACAATCGCTCTACAAGGAACACTCCAGCTGTCCCATCTCCACCTCCACACGGATATCAACGTCCTATTCCACATGTCTCAAGATACCGAAGATTCGAAGGCGCCGGCCTCCTCGCACTTGATCGCGTCCACGGCGTACTCGTTGCCAAACGTGTCCGCGCCGGCACCGATCGAGGGAACGAAGATTGTTCGCAACGAACCGGTGGTTCTTACTTTTGATATCGGCTGGATCGATGGTGCGGTACTACCGGGCATGGTTGGACGCCCCATCCTTGGAGTTACAAACCACAGTCTGGGATTTTCCTTGTTGAGTTTCTGTGCAGTGGCCGCGAGTGCTGGTGTAGGAGCAATGGCCATGCTGATTTATGAAAGACGCAAGAGTGGGAGGAGTAACGTCTATGGAAACGGGATTCTTGGGGGGAATGTTGGAAATGGAATGCCCAGGACCTCAGGATATGGGGGAGGCTATGGAGGCTATGGAGGCTATGGCGGGTATACCAATAGTGTTGGAAAAAGGGATTGAGGAAAGTCATCATGCCATGTACAATTCAAGTATAACACCACAAATGGGTTTCTTGCAACGAAATAAGCTGCTACATGCATGATTTCCTGCTCACAGCTCATGAGGCTCGTACAGGGTCCAGAGCGGGTGTCGTTGCGGCTTTGGCTGCTGTCTATTGCAACCAAGATACCTCAATGCTATGTCGAACCGAGGTCATGCTACACATCATGCATGGTTGAGCTGCGTGACCTGACAAATCTGCAACCGACGATGTCATGCAGCTCGATATCACGAGGAGACGCCTGGGGAAGCACCAGCACGTGGCCAGCCTCGCAGCCTCCATGTAAACGCCCTCTCGACAGGTCCCAGCGCAGGTCACAAGAGCACTATCGTTTTGGAATATCAGTCGGTAGACTGATCAGGTTCACGAGGCTGAGGTAAAGCACGGATGCAAAAATAGAAAACAATTATCAGGCCGACGAGTAAGACAGAAATATATTTACCGCTTTGGCCTTTACCGAGGCTTGGTCCGACCCAAATCCGTCACCTCCAAAACCGCATCTTACCAAAATCACCACCTCTCTTTCCCTCTTACTATCACAACCACCACAAATATACCCATTCAGCATCATCTACTATGGCCGGCCCGCACACTCGATCGGTGTAAGCACGTATAGGAACCTTCGCCACCAATGACTGTTCGCCTCTATGTGTCTCACCATTCAGAGGATATTGTATCAGGCGGCCAGAATTAGGTTTTCGACCACACGCCATCCCAAGCGCACAGCCCTGCGTGCGGCTCCTGAGGCTATCACCTCCAGCCCCGTCTACGCAACCCCCAGCCTTGCACTTTGCGATGAACTATAGATCAGATACCATCGTACCGGCGTCAAACCTCCAAGGCGAGTCATTGTAAGTACATATATACCCTGACCATGGCCTCAGGTACAGTACGTGCTCGTCATCTCAAATCCATTCCATCACATTAACACAAAACAACTCAATCATCCATCACCAACCACCATCAAACACACGTTCCCATCTCTTCCATCATATCTCAGTCAGAAAACATGGTTTCCTCCACAAGCACCCTCCTCGCTATCCTCCCGGTGCTCAGCACCCTGGTCAGCGCCGGCCCAATCGCTGCCCGCACATCCAATGTCTCGGTGACATTCATTGGCGCCGCCGACGCCCAATACACACTCGACATCCCTGTCTCCAGCACCTGGACACCAACCAACAATGTCCTAAGCATAAGCCACATCCACACCAGCGCCGGCGGACCCTGCGTATTCTTCGGCATTGATGGCGCCGTCTTCGTGGCTCCCGCAGAGGGAGGATATGGTGACGTTGGCCCACCCCAGACTATTGTCGGTGGTATCTGCGGACCGTTCCCTGGTCAAGACTACGGAATGTGGTAATTGCATTTTTTGATATTTGCTTTATTGCCGACGGCACAGGCACATGTACAGCACAGCACAGCATGGCATAGCGAGGGCGTTTTCATTCTGATACCAGACAGACTACAGGACGATTGGTAATGGGGAGGGATTTGTGAAATCACATCAATGTACAGTAATCAGACAAACGTTCGTCAAGTTCCACATTCACGTTCGATTGTTCCTGCATTTCATTTGAGATGTTCGCCGTTCAGAACACGGTTGTATGAGTGCTTTCATCGGAGTAATTCTCTGTCATAACCCTGCTCCATCGATCATTCCTTCTCCTGCCGTCCTCCCATCTCATCTCCTTCCTTGTCAATTCTGAACGGAAGCTCTTCTAACTCCAAAGCAGCTGGTCTTACACGGCCTGATGGTGTTGTACTCGGCGTCTTCGTCGGTGCCACCACGACCTTCTTGTTCATCAATCTCATCTCAGCCTCGTATACGCGCTTCTTCCGCTCAGCACGAGCAGTCTGTTCGGCCTTCTCCCGCAAGTAAGTGTCCATTGATGGTGCGAGTTCAACGGTGAAGATGCTGCCGTTCCCTTTGTACGAGCACATCACCCAGTCTCCTTGCAGGGCGATGGTGGGCTTGCCGGCTTCCTTGGCTTCCTTTTGCTCGTGCTTCTCGATCATGTCCCAGTCATGTTGTTGTTCAGCGGCCATTAAATCTCGGTGTGATGCTGGTAAGGGGCCGGTGAGTGATGGAAGAGTGAAAGAGAGGCTGGAAAATGTGTGAATACTGCGTAGGTCCCTGTGTTGTCTTCGAGGGAAGTGATGGCAAGAGTATGCTGTAGCTCGAATGTCTTCGCTGGAGCAATTGTATAAGTGCGATGTTTGATTGCGGTAAGGTCGGTGTTCGTCGAGGCCAGAGAGATTTGAGACAGCAGATACAGCAGACAGGTGAGTGAACTCATCATCGCGGCTGATGTGGTGCGGCTTGTCTAGACGCGGCTGATGTCGTGGTGCAGCTTTGTTGCGGCTGGCTGGCACAGCGACATCATCTTCACAGAGCATGTAGTGAAGACCGGGCCAGTAAGGGTGATCACCAGGAGGAGGATCGAGCCGCGAGTCGGGACCCTCACACTATGGTGACTGTCGCCCTTGAGGTGTCCTGTTGATGGGGTTTTTGAAAGAGTGTCAATCGTCGCATTTCAGTGGCAACCTCACTTCACCTCAATCTGCCAGGTAACGACCATTCAAGCCTTTGCCCATAGACTGGGGATATCACCTGCCTCCTTCAAAGTGGGTAGCCGCCGCATTGTTCTTCATCATGGAATGTTTGTTACAACAACGATGTCTTTGCTGAAGGGCATGGTCTACCTGTGCAATGCATGCAAGGCTGTCGATGACGGCCGTGAGGAACCCTAAGTGGGCAATTTGTAACGGACTGGCATCTGACAAGTGCACAACTATTGTCTGGTGGCAAGTTTTCGAAGCCCTCGAGACGTCCAGGACTAAAAAGCACAAGCATCGCTATGATGTGTGAGGACGGCAAAATACTTGCCGTGGATTATCTCAATTACCCCTATCATATGGCAGCCTTGTACGCTCTGCCAGTGTTCTACTCCCACCACCGCCTTAGACTTGAATGATCTGATGGAATACCATTTCTAACACTATTGTAATGTCCTTGAGTACTATTGCAAATTCTATTGTCCGTATGTATGTGCAACTTAGGCCCTGAAGTAGGGGCAGTACCAGTAAACAATTCGGACCAAGATGTTCTTGCTTCAATATTGCTGCCACACTACGGCTCCATTTCAAGATTAATATACACCTAGGGGGTAAGCGCTCGGTATGTTCTTCAGTGGCGTCACCTGTGGGACCGAAGAATTTGCGGTGGTGACTTCCACCGTCTCATTCAGCCCGTTCGTGACAGGCATTTTTCGTGCATGCAGCCGATCATCGATACCCTTGGCGACCCGTAGCAATGTGCCTTCACTCCAAGGCAGGCCTAGGATCTCCATGCCGATAGGGATTCCAATAAGTGCAGAAGCTGTGGCCGGTGAAAAGCCAATCGGCATAGTGATGACAGGGCTGCCGGTCAACGCGGCGAGGATTCCGTTGCGTCCTGATTGCGAGGGCGACCCAACTGGGACGACGAGGTTCTTCTGTTCGGGGTAGATGACACAGGTGAGCTCGTTGGCAATGATGGTAGAATGCAGGGCGCGCGTCAAGTTGGCGATAAGGGATTGTTTGGTGAACCAGCTGCTGTTGCTGGTCGAGGAGACCAGGGCTGTCTCGATGTAAGAGTACTGCGACGGGATGACCAGGAATTCTGGGGTAGTCTGGTTTGGCGTATATAGATCTGGCATCGTCATAGGGCGAGCACCGGTCAGATTGGGTGATGAGAGGTAGTTTGTCAGACTTTCGCGGTACTCGAGTGTTTGGACATCCATCTGCGCGCTCATAGCGGTGGCATTGTATGTGGTCGTGTCAGTAATTTTGACGATCGTGGCTCCCATGGAGCCGAGGAGTGAGACAACGTGATCCATGACCTGATTGACGGGGGTTGTTTCATTACTGGCGGTGCGGTTGAAGAAGCCTTGAAGCACCCCAATGCGGATGCCGGATAGGTTGGAGGCCGCCCCTGAGTTAAGGAAGGTCGTGTAGTCGGTACCTGGCACGGATGATGGGATAGCTGAAGTCGCATTGTCCAACGGGTCATAGCCTACACTTGCCATGACGGTCAAAGCGGTCGCGATGTCGGGCAGGCAGCGGCCTATTGCACCTACTGTGTCCTGAGTGTAAGAGATCGGAATGACGCCCGCCCGTGATATCAGGCCGCGGGTCGGTCGAAAGCTGAAGAGATTATTGGCACTGGCAGGGCTGCGGAGCGAGTTGACCGTGTCCGTGCCTGTTCCAAAGACTGAGAATGAGGCCGCTACTGCAGCGCCCGTCCCACCAGAACTGCCACCTGGGGTTCGTGAGAAGTCGTACGGATTCAGGGTCTGGCCGCCGAGCGACGAAACGGAGAGGCCTTCCAAGGCGAGTTCGTGGAGATTGGATTTACCGAGAATAACAGCTCCAGCTTGCCGTAGGGCCGTGACGGTGGGAGCATCCTGAGTGGGAGTAGAGCTGTTCAATGCCAGACAGCCACCAGTAGCGGGCATGGGAATGGCATTGTAGTTGTCTTTCAAGACGATAGGGATGCAGAACAAAGGACCTGTTGCATTCCCTGTAGAAAGCGCCTGGTCGAGAGAGTCGGCAATTTGAAGAGCCTCTGGATTTATCGTGATGATGGCATTGATTTCCGAGTCGAAACGTTCGATGCGGGCGAGAAAGGCAGTCACGATAGCCCGACAGGTTGTAACGCCAGAAAATAGTGAGGCATGCAGAGAAGAGATGGTAGCTTCGCGTACATCGATAGGGGAGAGTTGAGCTGTGGCAACTGCAAGAAAAGGCAAATAAAATCCGGGTCTGAGAATCTTCATCTTTGGGGTTTCTGGCTCTGATATCTCTCGGTTATTTCTGGCAAGCAGAATAGCGGTAATCCTCACGTTTATAACATTCGTGCTCGAAGCTCGACGATGCACGGCGATGCAAAGCTGTGCTCCTGGGCGAAATGCCGCGGGAGAGGTCGCTCTGACGGAGATGGAGATGCCCACCTTATCAAAGAGATCTGCTCGACTCTTGTGTGTACGCGACGTCACGAAGGCCCGAGTTTTTTTGGCATTTTTTTATTGTAATTAATCGACCCCTTAAAAAGTGTTTTCCAGACCATCTCAGGCATTAGTACCTCTGATGAAAAATTCAATTCATCTAATAATCTCAAGGTCGTTTGCTCCTACCTAATTACGTCCATGAAACTCCGCGAAAACTCCCACGAAGCATCGTTAACATTTCCCAGGTTGCTAGGTATATGGCTCTCGAACGAACAATGTTTACCAAAAAATGTTCAATCTAAGGAGGAGATTTTTTTGGAGTATCTCTCTTTTCTGTCGATTCAACGCTTAAACTGTGTTCAATCTCATGAGGGACGAAGACACTACTTTCTTGTAACCACGCCAATGTGCGAGCACTAGAATGTGTCGATATTATCACCATTCAAAGGTGTCAAATGGCACTTCTCAATAGAGGCAGTTCTTGACCTAGTTGTTCGACCTGTCCCTTCGCCGCCGCACCAATGTGCCCATCCACTTCGACGAGCTGGCTACCACGGACGTGTCGCTCGTGCAGATGATCGCTGACGATGCAGGGGAGGGGATTAGGTTCAAGATCGAGAAGAGTGGTGGGCTTACGAAGGTCTAGGAGACAGAGGGATATCTGTGTATACGTTTTGTGTGCAGGAGACAACGGGCTCGGATGTCGCGTTTGCGGCGATTGTCCACTTCGCGCAGACGGTGCCCCAGAAATTGTTGAGGTGTGTGCTCGAAAGTAGGGATATGTGACGGTGAAGACGGCGGATGGGGAGTTCGCGGTCACAGATTGGTACGTGAGGGCCCCGTGGGAGTTGGGCTTAGGGATTAAGGTGAGGAGGGAGGTGCTGGGGAAGGCTGTTGCTAGTTATAAGTAGAAGAGGTTGTAATGCAATAGTAAGCATGTGGTGATCCTGCCAAGCATCATCGGGGTGTGGTTGAGAACCAAGATTGCTGTCCATGCGATGTAGTCTAGATCGTAGAACAGGAAGCTCCAATGCCATGCCTCATACTCGCGATGTATTACCATAGTCACCATACCGGCACTTACCCAACAGCATAGATGCACGTAGTCGCAGTGAAGCTCTAGACTCTGTCTTGTGACAGATGATTGCTTTTGGCTATGGCGATTGACACCGATTCGACCCTGGAGGCATCATGATACCGATACCAAGGACTATTAACAAGTGTTGTTGACCGACGTGCTGACCTGAGATATCATGCACTCGGCAAACCTTCCACTTACGCGTGTAAGTGAAGGGTGGCTTGATGATCACATGGAGGCGTTGGTCGTGTCACGTGTAGGCTCCCTTGTCGAGAACAGTTCATATTAAGGCAGACAAAGTAGACGAATTATTTTTGCCAACAAATCATGCATAATCGTCTATGGCCAATTAGCCAGTTCACCTAACTGGTGCGTCTGAATTCTCATTGTCCTTCATTTCTGGTTGGGTGTTTACCATCCCACCCAGGACCACATTACCTACGGGCTGTTAACACGTGTCGCAACTTCTGCCGTCACAACATCATCTACTGCTCGCATCATCCATCGCTGCAGACTTGGATTCGCACTGGTTGTAACCGACAATCTTTCCGCCACGTCGGTAACCACAGCTTGTGCTTAACCGGTCAGTGTTCTGGCCGTGGCTAAAAGGGCCTTCTGCAGTCGGCGGAAAAGATGGTAGGCACAGACGACGTCTTAGCGGGGTAAGGTGATGGCCTCGATGGGTCGTCAGGCGTGTTCTCAATCATGTGTTCGTCTCCTCCCATATCCTCGTAACCAGCGTGCCAGTTATGATGCATGGAGCCCCCCATTTCCGTTCTTGTCTGCAGTCCACTAATGCACCTGTTCCATTGACTCTATTGACTGATGGATGGGACAAGTCATCCTCTTTGCACATGTTCTGTGTTGGTCGCTGGGCCTGAAGTATGACCTGCCGATAACGTGTCGGCCATTACCGCGAGTGTTCACCTGCGGTTATTGTATGCTCTCCTCATTGTTTGTCTGCTGCTGTCGGAGACAATTCCTCTGTGGTCTGTCGAGTCTGGGTCCGCCTCATTCCTTTCCAAGCATGCTCATTCGGCCTCATACTGCCCTCTTCATCAAATCGCCAGGCTGCGTTCCGACCGAGGTGCATCGCAGGCTGGACGACCGCTGTTGACAGCCTTCTCTCATGATCGCCGTGACAAACCGCACGCAACTTGTCCCATTCATCCGCCATGTCCAAGCAAGGCTCCAAATCCCACAAGAAGGTAAAGCGGGATGAACGATCGGACTCTGATAGCGAGGATGATCTTCAACCAATCCACTTCTTCGTCCCAGGAGAGGGCATCAACGCAGCAGTCCTCGTGGAATATATAACCCAATACGTCGACAGGACTGCTAAGATCACATCAAGTCACCACCCCACGGTGAGATCTAAAAGTCGCCGTTGCGATCGCGCTGACCATGCCCAGGACAAAACCCGCACAGGCTTCAACGTCCTTGCGAAGAAAACCCTAAATGCTGTAAGATCCTTGCTCGAATACCGTCCTTCATCCGATACTCATTTCCACCTGATAGGTCAGTCTGCGCGATATCATCAACGATTCGAAAGACTGGGATCTAGAATCACAAAGCAGTACGATGACCCATTACAAAATAAGAGCAGATGATATATTGACCGTCGTCAGAGAAATTTCGAAAAGACCCGTATCGCTACGCAGAGTCAGACACAGCCAGGCGGCGTGCCCGTCAAGGAGCGTCCAAGGGCGGCACAGCTCGACCGGCACGCTCGGCACGTGAAACATCAACAGAGCCTGAGAGTTACAGACGGGATAAGACTGCTAGTCCGTCTCAGTATCCTGGCTTACAGCCTCAAGTTGGAAGCGGCTATCATCAGGGTCAATCCAGAACAGACTATCCGTCGTCAAATACTTATAACATATACAATGCGGTGAGCGCCACGTCTTACAGCGCCAACGTACCTACAAATCCTTCTCAACAGGCTCCCGGTACATATTCTTATGCCCAAGTCCCCAAAACAGTCAGTGATTATCCTCCACCCTCTTACGAACAAGCCGCACCGAGAGGTCCGCCTCGACCTCAGACCCCGTCTCAACCTGGTCCTGAGACATTCGACAGGAAGGAGCTGAGTCGCAATCCAAGCGGAGATGTACCGACTTCTCGACAGGGGTCGACGTCACAAGATGATCCTCGTCGACGACCGGAGACTTATGATGAGATGACGCGAAGATCTTCGCGTAGATAATTGTCTTTTGGGAAAGGTGCATGACCAGATGCAGGAAGACCACATATGGCAGCATGTTATACGGTGCACACGTTCCTGCCTGTATGTCGATGACCATACCATGCAGGTGGCAGGAAAGAAGTTACCGTGGCCAGACTCGGTAAGGGCTGATCTTCCCGTGGTTCGATTCCAATCAGATGCCTTCCGGTCCTGCCAAACATGACCGGCGAGCACCTAAACATGCGACATTTCCTTGTTGCTTCATCGCAAGGCTGGGCAGGTGCCAAAGGATGCAACCGCTGTCATGTTGATGGAACTCTGGCCACACGGGGATGATTTTCTTCCAGCATGCGTCGATGTCACATCCGTTTCGAGGAGCATGTTCATTTGTGTCTGGTTCATTCTGTTTACCTTAGATATCAGGACATTGAGGGATTGGAAGACTGCAATTGAGTCGGCGGCATACATGTCGTTGGCCGTCGAGCAGGTGGAATTGGAGTGAGAAAGTGAAGGGGTTCCTGAACGCGTGGTATGTTGCCCCGGAGTCCTTAAATCAAGGCGTGTTTGATCATCACCTAGTGTTGGCTTCCATTCAAGAATTGGTACGTTTTGGGAGGACTGATCCCTCTGAGCATTGTTGGCATCGCGGTTGTACGGCAGTCTTCAATTCGCAACTGCCCTGATCGTATATATATCCATCGCTCTTGATATCACAAACTGTCTGAAATTGTTTGACTTGAGCTCTCCATGGCGACTACCCCTTTAAAAATGACCAGACTGCACGTTTTGGCTTGATGGTCGATCTGTCGGCAAAAATCCGCAATGTACAAAAGTCCGCTGTCGTTGTCACATCCCCCGCCATCAGGGATGTTCTATGTGGATGGCCGCATCAATTCACTCCGTTACAATCGAGCAATAATTGACTTAGTCCGATCAGATTGACGTGCAGGAAGGGACAACCTCCTTGCAGCCGGTTGATCGTGACGTACAACTACATAAACAATAGTCCTGGCCCTTCTACAACACCGATTGATCTAACATGATCATCCCACTTCATCAGCCATAGTGGTACTTTCTCCCCTCCATGTGCAGGGTTTGTTGGGGCCTTGGGCACATTTTTCCCACTCGCAATTTTACTTCTTGCATGGGCGTTTCGACCAATCCACCCCAGCCAACACCACCCTTCTTTGATTGGCGGACACAAGGGACAATGCATATGCACCATGCTAGACAAAAACCGGGCCTGTACCGTTCAGAGATGCATGTCTCACGAGGGCCACGACATGAGACTTTAAGTCGAGCCACCTACGATTGCAGGGCCACACCACCCCACCCCTCTTTAATCATCTGTGGGATTCTCATCGTTCACAGGCCGCCCTCGCAAGGCAAACACGGTCGGCCCTGTGATACTGTCTGAGAGGTCCGGACAAGGCGGATATTGCTGTTTCTGGTTTTTCCTGGGAAACGGAAACAAACGACGTTCAGCCGGCTTAATTTTGACTTCAACTCTTGGGATAGTGATGAGCACAGCAAGAAAAGCACTACACAAGACTCGAGTCAATGGCTATGAGCCTTGGAGACCATCAAGCAAGGACAGTTATTCAGAACAACGTTGCTCAAGCCGCCGGCCTAGCGACTCCAACATCTGGAGCCCCAACTCACCTTGAAGCACGCGAAGGCCCCGCTCCAGCACAATGGCAGGCGGTGAAGGACGAAATACGGATCTTGTATGAGAGAAAGCCATTGAGAGATGTCAAGAAGATCTTGGAACAGCGGCACGGCTTTCGCGCAACGTAAGTATGCACTATGCACCTTGCCGCCGTTCCCTAGAAATCTTGTTTCTTCCCCAGCCTCCCCTGATCTTATAAAATCCCTTGCATTGACGAAACTCCTAGTGAACGAATGTATAAAGCCCGCCTTGCACAATGGGGCTTCAGCAAGAACTACTCGGATAAAGACTATCAAATATGCGCCGTATTGCACCACGCTCGGCAAAAGAGCGGTAAACATCGGACGGCGTTTATCATTCACGGTCACAAGCGGTCGGCCAAGGACTTGCACAAGTACATCAAGGGCCGCAAGATGTCCGAGGATGCGTTCCTGGCGACTGCACTGAAGAACATTCGCCTGGACAACGAGCAAGAACGCGATCAGTTGGCACATGTTCGTGCGTACACGCCGCCGCCTGCCGGACCAAACACGCCGCAAAACGAACGAGATGGTGACGACTACTTATATTCGCCGATGACGGTGCAGTCGACGAGCACGGCCAAGCAGTCGCCCACAGAGACAGTAATGTCAGGGAGTGGTTCATTCTCCGCATATCGAAATTCACCGACATTTTCGAGACCGGCATCGCAAGGCAAGACCAGATCGACGGCCTTGTACCCGGCACCATTATCTGCGACGGATCTGACACTGTCCAGGCAACAGATCTACGTTTCGCAGTATGCTTCATCAGATAACACCCCAGATCCCAGCACTGTCACGTGGCAATCACAACTACAACAATCATCATTCTCTCGCCTTGGCCCGTCTCCGCTCGACCAGCATCTCCCTGCTGCCTCAAATATACCCATGGCGTCATCATACGACAGTCTGACCATCCAGGGCTCCCTCAATGGATCTCCAACCATGGGATGCCCCAGCCTCGGCCGGGATGTAGAGTACATGGCGCTGCAAGTCGTCGATGCCCCGTCTCTCAGATCGTTATGCGGACATGATGACCTCCATGCCTGGCGTCTGCTAAGTAGTGATACCTCGTCCTTATCTTCGGCATCGTCGTTATCTGCCAGCGACGGTTTCGAACACGTCTGCCCGACATGCCACGACTTGACGCGCAACCACTTCATCAGCCTACCCAATCTAGAGAACACGAATTCCCCAGCCGCCCGATCACGCCGCAGCATTTTGAACGAGACGTCCGACGTGACGGAGATGACCATGAGCGTGCCGACCTCGTCCCGGGGCCACCAACACTCGTGGAAGTGGGTGGCGCGCTGTTTCGCCGCGTGCATCTACCTGAGCAGAGGTAACGAGACGTTATCGCATCGTAGCCTGGCTGACGCCGAAGGCGAGTTCGAAAGGATGCTTGTGCCCACGCAGGATCCCAAGATTCTTCTTGCGCTGAACCAGACGCTCCAAATTCTGCACATGCACGACCAAGGCGAGATTACGAAGACGATCATGCGCGCTGCACATGACGTCGCAGTACGTGTGCTGGGGCCTGATGATCCCTTGACTACCATCACACGGTGGATGGTCTATGTCGCGGACCTGAACATGCGGGATCGCGACATCACGAGCGCGACTTTGCACAATGTGCATGCACGCTTCGTCGAGAGGTACGGGTCGGAAGACCCACGTGCGATCGCCTCGCTGTATTGCTTCGGGTACATGCTCAACGTGGAGAGGAGGCTGGAGCAGGCCGAGGGAGTCTTGCGCGAGGTGTACGCCGTGTCGTGCGCTAATCTAGGCCCAAAGCATTTACAGAGTCTGTCGGCGTTGACGAATCTAGCGAGATGTCTGGAGCGGCAGGACAGGCTGGACGAGGCGATTGAGAATCTCCAGACTGTTGTGAAAGATTCCAGAGATACGCTTGGCGATAACCATCCGCGCAGGCTGGAGACGATGAGAGTGTTGGGTACCTTCTACGAGAAGCAGGGATGTGTGGACGTCGCTGAGAAGCTTTACTGGAAGGTGCTGGAGGGTCGAATCAAGATGCTTGGTGTGAATCACGGGTTCACACGCGGCATGCAGAGGGACCTAGAAGAATTGCTGAGGAGTCGTGGGAAGTGGGAGGTCGGAGATGGTTCTGGTGGGCAGAGTGAAGCTCAGCTTCGCATGCAGGATCTGTTCGAGTGGAATCCGGATGAATGGGAGGATATGGGTGGTGCGAGTGATGGGAATTCGAGTGATGGGGTGGGTAGTGAGCATGACGCTTTCTAGCACATCCATTCGCGCTTGAAATGGGAGAAGGAGTTGGTCTCCTGGAAGATCATGGTCCCCAGTGGGTCATGAATGACGAAGAGTGTCGGACGGTTGATACCTTCCCTGTGTGGAGATTGGGATCAAGTCTCTGGCACTCATGACTAACGTAGCGATTGTTCGGTCTGTTTAGTGCCTTTGGTGTAGCGTCTAAAGCTGTGGCTGAGAGAGTGGCAGCATAAGAAAAGAAGCATCGATGAGGAGTCGGGAGGCATAGTCAAATGACAAAACCTATGATACAAGAGGCGGGCGGCAGGTTGAACGAGCCTTAGCTGTAGTCGTAGGGAATGTGATGCAAGCCTTCGGATCGAGCAGACGCACCGGGCGATAGACTCGGTCAATTAGAACGAAGGGCAGCATACAGCAGAGCAGGAGCAAACAAGACATAGGAACAAGAGCGGCGCATCTAACGACACAGCCGTCAACGGAGTCACTGTGCTTGACGCCTCGGGACCCGTTGAAGTTGAGGGAGATGGAGACGAAGCACGTCCGGAAGATCACAGGCACCGAAAGGACTGTGCATATGGATGCTGGACGCCACACACTCAGGACGGAGACTCTGTCCCCGAAGGTCGATAATCCTGGCCAAGTTCACACCGGTAAAGCCACCGATTGGACAGGGGTAGTTCTTGGATTTTGGGAGGTATATCATCCGATATGCTGGAGTGGAGGAAGAGACTTTCGGACTGTGCAGTATCCACCGACGCGCAGGCTCGGTTCTTGCACGAGCACGATCTGCGGAGTCGACACGCTGCTGCTCTAAATTGAACTCGGTGGTGAGTAGCACTATGTAAGTGCGCAGCTCAACAGATAGGTAGGTTGTTGAAAATCGTTGTATTTCCTCCATACTTGGAGATGCCCCAATGAAAGAGTCATTGCGAAGGCATTCCGGCACAACACCGCCGGAGCCATCAATGGTAGAGTTGCTTAGTTAGTTCTCGAATTTCAAGCCAGACTCCAACCTCTTCGCGCCGTAGATGCCCGCAATATCACCTTTGGCGCCTTGAGTTTCTTTGACCACTTTCAGATAAGAATCAGCCAACTCGACATTCTTCATTTGGACACCAGCACTTTTAGCCAAGTCCATTGCATGTCTGGCGTCTTTTCGTGCCAAATCCACCGCGAAGAGCGGTTCGTCACGCTTATAGTAGTCTCCGGACATCAGTCTGTTTGAGTAGGCGGTGTAGGGACCAGGGAACATGATCTCAATATATTTGTGCAGGTCCTCGACACCCAAACCCGTCTTCTCGGCCACTACGTGACCTTCAGACAAGGCTTCGACCATGTTCACGATGAAAGTGTTTCCGATGACTTTAAGCAGTGTTGCTTTGCGGGGCTCTTGACCAGAAAAGTCAAGGTTTGCTCTTGACATCACGCCCTTGGTATATGGCAATACCTTCTCCACGGCGTCCACCTTGCCGGCAATGACGCAAATAAGCTGTCCGGCGTCGGCCATGGCAGGGGCGCCGAAGACTGGACATGCGACAAAGCTGGCACCCTTCTCTTCAATCATTGAGGCCTCCTTTGATGTGGTGTCTGGATGGACAGTGCTGCAGTCCACCAACAGCTTGCCCTTGACATCTGTTTTGAGGATCTCTTCGACCGTAGACAAGACTGCAAAGTCATCACCCACACAGTAGAATATGATGTCTGCATTGGAGACTGCTTCCTTTATTGTGGTTGCGACAGTTGAATTGCCAATTTTTGCGACCAGCTCTTCGGCTCGCTTCGTTGTGCGATTGTAGACGATGAGAGGCTTGGAGAGGTTGCCCTTCTCTGCGATGTTTTTGCACATGCCCTGTTTCCAAATCAGTGAACTAGCCTCGACATCCAGCAAAGCATCCTACCCTGCCCATGTTCCCGAGGCCGAGCCATGCAAGTTGAGGAGCCATTTTTGGTAACGTCGTGTAACGGGAGATGTTCGAGGGACTGTTTGCAAGTTTGCAGCGATTCGAATTCAGATCTGCGACACAATGTCTATATCACTGCGATTCACATCAGTAATATCAACAGACCTTCCTTCTTGTCGAATAGTGCCTCAGCGGTTCAAGTCCGCATTAGCCGCAGCAGTCTCATAATGACGTGGTCTCCATTGCCGTGGGGCAGATATGGTGAACCCCCCGCCTGATATACAAAATAACAGGTGGGAAACAAAGTCAGCACCTGAGCTGAGACTGGAAGTGACCCTGTGAGCTGGTCACTGACTCTTCATGTTCATCGATAGTCAACAGAGGGTCTGGATAGAGGTCAAATATGGAAGGCAATGTTGGTGATTAGATGGTTTCAGGTCCAGTACTCAGACGGGTCAGGCCCGAAGCAAAGAATTGACTGCCCAGACACTATCGTCCGGTACCTGGGCAGCCCAGAGGGGTTTCGCTCCTGGGCAGTCACGCGTGATAGCCGTAGGGATGTTTACTCCGCATCTCCAAATGATCGATCTTGCCCTTATCTTTTTGCCGACAACAGATTATTTTTTTCCCTATGCATGTATGGCGAACATGTCGGTGACTGGAATGGCATGGCGCTGAACAGTTTCTCTCTTTAAGACTGCAGAGAGTGGACGTGGTCAATCCTTCTTCAAATGCACCAGTGTCGCCTTCCTGACTGTTCTTCGCTCTGCCTTCATTGTGCAACATGGCCCAGATCCCTCTCAGTCGATCTGCAGCTTCTTTGAAGGGTGTCTGCTCACAAGACCAGAGCAGGAATGTAGCTGCCGACACGCTGAGAGCTTTCCTTCATTCCAATCCTACGCCGTCCCTGTCCGTATTCAGGCCATGCCATAGGCGCTTTTACTCTGCCCAAACTGCTCCTCGACCGGACCACGGCGGCACTCCTGACGCGCAACCCTTTTCACAAGATGAACAAACGGGTTATGATCACTGGAAAAAGCAACGATTGGCGAATAAAGAATTCTTCACGAGCCTGCTGAGTTCTGCAGCTACCAAACGTGACGCAAAGGCCTACATATCTCGACTCAAGAGTCCGCGCAAAAAGACACCCGCTTTAAAGTCTACCCAAAGTGCTGTGCCTATCAAAGCGCAGACCACGGTCAATGTTGGCAATCTTTTCAGTCGCTCCCGAGCCGTGGAGCAGAGCCCTGTTTTCACGCAGTTCAAAGATGAGGAGCAAACAGTAGAGGAGGTGGAGACTGTGAATGTTGCTATGGTCAAGGTTAACAATATCAGTGCCATGGATGATAGCATACTTGCTGGAATTGCGCAAACATTATCTTCCCTGTCACGACTGGGCATGGTTCCAGCTGTCGTGGTGGAAGAGCCAGCCCAGACCGATTACAGTGTTCGTCGAGAATTGTTGACTCAATCGGCTGACCGGCTCGTAACTGCCATTGAGCAGGTTAGCGAGTCGGGGGCGAGAAAGTTGGACAATTGCTTTCGTCAGGGCGTTGATGGCCGACCCGAGATATTTCTCCAGAAACTGATTACTCGTCCACTTCACCAAGGCAGGATACCCGTGATTGTGCCCTTGGCATTCTCAGACCGAGACCAATGTGTTATGTCAATCACCGCGCATGACGCCCTTTTGGCATTGACCAAAGACCTTGCAGGACTGAGCTTCGTCCCAACAACAGGTGGGAGTGTGACGGAGGCGGTGGAGAAAGGTCTACCTTTGCGGAAACAGATCTCGTTGGATAGGATCATTGTGGTGGACGAGACCGGGTGCATACCTAGCACCAAATCACACGACCAGGAACACGTCTTCGTCAACCTTGAGCAAGAATACTCTCGATTGCAGGAAGAACTTAGAAGCTCGACCGATAGTGGCGTATCCCAAAGACACGCGTCTAACCTCAAGCTGTTCAAAGACGCTCTGCGAATGCTGCCCCATTCTGCCTCGGGATTATTGACCACGCCCTTGGAAGCTGCGAACACTGCGAGATTGACTGACGATGGTCCATCAAATGTTGGCACACGACGGCAGAAGAATGCGTTGATCCACAACTTATTGACGGACAAGCCGGCATATTCATCGTCTCTGCCTGCGGGGCGATTGACTCAGGACAGCACAACGGCATCTGCGACGACTTCGACATTGGTCAAACGGGGCATGCCCTTGACAATGCTGCCTAACCCTGATGCACAAGTTTGGACAGCGGCCAGTACCCCTCGACTGAAATTGACGGATGGTAGAATTGACCTCGATCGGCTTGTCTATTTGATCGATGACTCTTTCAATAGAACGCTGGATGTGGAAGCATATCTAAAACGAGTCAATGACAGAATCGCCGGCGTCATCATTGCAGGCGATTATGAAGGTGGAGCGATCTTGACATGGGAAACACCACCAGGTGTTTCTGACGACGACACCTCTCGGTTGGTTCCGTACCTGGACAAGTTCGCTGTACTCAAGAAAAGCCAAGGTGCTGGTGGAGTCGCAGACATTGTCTTCAACGCCATGGTAAGGACTTGCTTCCCAAATGGCGTCTGCTGGCGAAGTCGCAAAGACAACCCCGTCAACAAATGGTATTTCGAGCGATCTCGAGGCACATGGAAAATCCCGGAAACAAATTGGACCATGTTCTGGACGACACCAGGCTTGTTGGATCAGAAAAGCAGTCAGACCTTTCTGGACTATGAAGCCGTCTGTCGCACGGTGCAGCCAACTTGGGCCGACAACAAGAAGCTGGTAGACTGAGGAGCTCTTGACGAGATTACGAAGTAAATGTAGCGATTCTAGTTGCGCACTGGGGTATATAGACAAACTCAATCATGAAACATTTGCAGTCGAAGGCTCATCTTTCCCATCTTAGTGACTACTCTCTCCCATACTGTACCTCGACTCCTGGGTATGAACCTGACCACTTGGGTCTTTTGGGAGGACACCGTCACTCAACTTCTCCTGCAGATGCGCCCCTTCACCTGACACCGACCTATGGTTATGGGATGGGGCAGGCCTCTTCAGTTGTCGAATATTGCCTCTTATCAGTGCCAGCAGGTAGCTCGAGCTGATGAATTCAACTCCGCTCGGCGCTTCGACCGCAGACTCGCCTGCAGAAAGGTTCGCGAGATTTGCATGTCGACTGCACAGCCCATCCTCACGCACCTCGCCTTTCTCTTGGTCTTCATCGTGAGACTTGCGCTTGGGAATCCAAACGTTTCCCAGACCCATACTCGCGACCAGACTGAGCCCCAAAATCGGCAATATGGAGATGAACGCCCACATCGTGGCAGTAGCGCCCTGTGCGCGGATGGCCTCCTGCTCAGCTATTGGCAAGTTACCAATAGCCTCCAGTGATGCCTGGTTGTGCACATCAATGCTTCCATTCACGCTGTTCGACCCAAAGTACTGGCTCATTTGATTCTGGAAAACACTTCCCATGATGGTCAATGCAATGGTACCACCAAACGGCAATGAAAAGCGCAGAAGACTGTACACCGGGGCGAGACGGTCGCGGAACATTCCTGACAGATGCAAGTTCGAGGGCATGAAGCGCATTCCTGTGCCCGCGCCAGCGATGGCCATCATGACGTTGACGAGCGTGACATTGCGCGCTTTCACACCGTAACTGAGCGTCGCGATGCCGGCGGTTTCGACGATCGTGCCGAGGAATAAAGGCCAGAATGTCTGGCGGGGATAGACATTACAGACGAAGATCGCTAGGTAGACGCCCACGCCTAGCCCGGGGACGTAGTAGAGGAGTTGAGTGCCGGCGCGGGACGCAGCGTATGCTTCGACCAAAGTGAAGTAAATACCGATGAAGTAAAAGACTGAGTATAGTGCCGCACCGGTAGCGGCGGCGATGGAGCAGACTAGTGCGACGTCTTTGGAGGATAGGATGGAGGAGGGGATCATGGGTTTTGTCCGTGGGAGGAGCCGCGTGAGAAGACGGCCAGGGGAGAAGAGCGATTCGTAGGCGATGAAGGCGCAGATGAGGAGGGCGCCCAGGACGAGCGTCGAAATCACGGCGCCGGAGCGCCATGGAAATGTGGATCCTCCCCAGGCTGTTCCCAGGACTGTCACTTTGTCAGATAGGTGTTTTGCACTGGGATAAAGAAGGGGGTGGGTACTTACTGACAAGGCCAACGCCGAGAATGAATAGGGTGATGCCGCCGAAGTCGAGTGTGGAGAGGCCCGAGGTCAATGCTTGCAAGCGAGTCTGATTACCTGCTGGTCGCGAAAGGGAGACACTGCCTGATTTCAGATCCTTGCGTAGCACGAAGATTGTCCCAATGCTGATGACGGACATGCCGGCGCAGAGAACGAAGCAGTATCGCCAGTCGGCGTTGGTGAGGTAGCCGCCTATGACGGGGCCGACACTGTAACCGATACCGTTCATGAGTTGGAAGATACTGGTGTTGACGGCTTGTTCTTTGAGAGACACGGAGTCTGCAAGGATGATCATGACGACGTTTTGGATCCCGGCGGTGCCCATGCCTTGGAGGGCACGGCCGAGGAGTAGGACCGGCCAGTCTGGTGCTGCGGCGCAGAGTACGCTTCCGATTGTGAGGAGGACGACAGCACATTGAAGTGATGTGTGCCGGCCGAAGATGTCGGCTACTTGGCCCCAGACTGGGATGAAAGCTGTTGCTGTCAGGGTGAACGCCGTGACGATCCAGTTGAGTTGGTTGAATTTGTCGAAATGCGAGGCGATTTGAGGGAGTGCGGTCGCGACAATGGTTAAGTCAAGACTCGCGACGAAGAAGGCTGGAAGGAGGCAGAACATCAATTTCCATCGGTACTTCCGCGTGGTGCTCTTTTCTTGGACGCATTGAGAACATGGTTTCTTTGACGCTGGAGGGGTGGACATTTTGGGCTTGGATGTGTTGTAAGACGTTGCATTCGAGCCTGAAGTGGTATTTTGGTCGGCGTTGACTGGTAACGGCGAGGATACTGCAATGGGAGTGAAAGCCGACTCTGCTGCTGCCGCATCGGCCGCTGCAGCGGCTTTCTGAGCGCGATGCTTCTTGATAGCCTTGTATGCTAGATACATGTTTTGCGAAGCCGGTGAGTTCTGGTGTGTAGGCTCAAGGTGGATGGAATGGTGTGGGAAGGGAATTCAACGAATTGCCTACGTCCATTCTTTATACTTGAACCTTTGAGGTCGAGCGCAAGCGAATACGTCGATTATGGAACGACAACTTACAGTTTTAGAGCATAGCCTCCTCTATCCATTTCCACTCGCCAAACAATGCTTTCGCATAATGGTCCTGAAGAGGAATGGCGCATTGGGCTTAGCAACAGGCTAACCATTTTGGGCATATTCCGCGAGCTTTGGAAGTATCCCTCAAGCCTTTTTGCTTCTGGCGTGACTGGATATTGGCACTGTAGTGGGTGTATGATGTTCATGAAGCAACAAGGCAGACTTGACTGTGCCAAATTGAGTCCATTCGGCGAGGTTTGGTTGCAATGACTGGTACCAAAAGCCGGTGTAAGTGTCACGATGCATATACCTTCAAATGTGTTTAAAAACTGCGCTGTCATCGTTAGTTTGGAAAATGAGGAATCGCCTGGTTAGGGAAGAAAACAGTGAACAGCCCAGACAGTATGCAGCTACATTTATGATCTCCGCTCATAGATCTTATCAAACAAACCTATGTGTCAATTTCAAGCATAAGATATGTTTGGGAAAGATAGTTGTCATGACGGAATTCTGGACATGGGCTTCGAGGCTCCTTGACTGACTGTACATCGGCGCTTGGCAGCTCTCCTCAGATAGGGGACACCTTAGGTAAGCTAAGACCGGGTCTTATTAGGTAGGCTTAAACGGTGAACATCGTAGCCCCCGTCGACAAGGCAGCCAGGTCCTTATCTCTAGCTACGCGGCAATGGGGACGACTTGGGACGCGTCGAGTTTAATGTCAGTGTGGCCCTGAGATGGGCGAGAACCGAGAAAACATCATAGCTTCTCAAAAGTGTCATTTATTATTGTCTTTCGCCATTTCTACACAGAAGTCTATTTATCTGTCTCTTTGATTGAGCCGCCAACAAACAGCTTATTGAGGAACGTACTCAACCCAGTCTGAGATGCTGAGACGAGAGAACAACGACAGTTATGTTGCAAAAGAACGGCAGAGTCTAGCATATACCATTCTGGCCGACGAAAACCGCGATCCAATCTGCCGCCACTCTGCGCGTTGACTGCTATCGGAAACGTACCGCATTGGTCCCCGAACACACACTGTTCGTGCAGATCGTACTTTCGCGGGCGGAAACAAACAGACTGTATCAGCATACACTAAACTCCCAATTGTGGCTTTGCATCAAGAGAACAAGTTTCCCGGAAGTCATCCCTGCCTGTCGGAGTGCATAGTTGCTGTCGATCCATGAACATCAAAGCCCCCCAGACATGCCTTTGGTTCCATTTCAGTATGATTTGACTGCAATTGTGATATTTCAGCTCTTATTTTCAGGCACAGACAACGAGATCTTGTGAAGCCACGGTTCAGCTTTGTAACGGCTTGACAAGAAGTTGATCACTACCGAATCGGCAACGTCGCGATAGCTTTTCTCGAGATCCCGAAGTGTTTTCATAGGGATGTAAGGGATCTGGCGATTGGCCGGGAGGAACTTCCAATCGGTCTTGCAAACACGACATGTTCGACGATGCATAATGTACCGAGGAGGATCTTGGACTGTCCACAGTGGCGCTGCGTCCTGGACTGTGATTATGTCGTCCAATACATTCGAGTCTTTGAGCTTGGACAAGCACGACTCGCAATGAGTGTCCACAACTTTGGGAAGACCGTCCAACTGGTCTCCGTTCCGAACGAACATCTCCTGCCATTTCTTGGACTTGATAGTGGAAGGATTTTTCGCATTTCGAGAATTTGAACCATCGAACTGGAAATGCACGCTTTTGTCGCGAGGGACTGCATATCGTTTACGGCTAACCTGCTTGGTTGTCGTGCAGACATGTTGAGTGGCTTTCACAAGATATCTTGGAGGATCCGCTATCACCCAACGAGCGTTTCGATCAGAAGGGAGAGGAGCGCCGCAAGAGCTGCACTCAACGTCCATCCTGCTGAAGGGACCAACGATGGGAGAATAGGTCTCATTTTCGATCTTGAGTGGCTTTCCGCGACCGAGACATTCGGCATGGGTCTCCATGAGTGCCAGGACCACTGTTGAACCTGCTGTATGTACCAGTGATGGGGGAATAGCTCGATTCAATCTGAATTGTTGATAGATTGGTACCAGTTCTTCGAAGGATGTCACTGGTATCCCATTAAACCAAAGATCCGTGTGGTTGTCAAGCCACTGTCTGATACCCGCCGGAAGCTGGTCGAAGTCCTCGTTCCAAAGGAGCAAATCATCAGTTGAAAGGGCGTCAAGCTCTTTGGCGAGTATCTCTTTGAGTTGACTGGTACTTAATGTGCCCTTGGCAGCGTCGCCCAATGGACGGGACGAGGTACGTTGACTCTGCCGAACTCTTGGGCGTCGTGCCGGATCTGATTGTCGAAGTATAGTATGACTGGCAAGCATGTCGAAAAGCTTCTTGTTCCCTGTTGCAGCATTGACTTCCTCCAATGATTGCTTCTCAAGCACTTTGACATTTGCATACACTTTCTGGCTGAGGAAATCCTTTTTTGAAGCTGGGGGAACTTTTTGATAGAAATCTTCGATCATTTCCACCCTTGCCAAACGACCCGCGACGGTCAAGTGTAGATCCTGCCAACGGGCTTGTTTTCGACCCGATGGATACATGAAGAATTGAGGGTGTATGACGAATGTGATAAAGCGCACGAGGCGACGGCTTGTGTGTTCGCCGATTGTTGGACTGACTTCCCACTCAAGATAGACAGTGACATCTTCATATTCGCCCCATAGCTTTAGTGGCTCAAGCTCATTGCCTGCTTCACGGTATCGCTCTTTGCATCCTCATCCGGACATCTTTGCCCCAAACCACTTCGACCTCTGCGAGCATTTTGCTCCGGATCTCGTCAATGAAATCTTCGTGACACTTCAAAATCTCCTTTGGGTACAGTTTGATGCCATCGACGATGTCACGCCTGGAGAGGTGGTCAAAAATCAACGTCTGGCCTTTCTTAAAACCGTTCTGCATGACCAGCCATATACAAAGGTTCGAATCGTCCGCGGTCTCGCCATCATGAGGATGCAAAGTGTAGAATGAAGGATTATGCAGATGATGAGCTATTGGAGACTCAAGCAGTCCTGAAGGTGGCACCAGGTGGTTTGCCGGTCTTGCGGGTTCCCATAATGCTGACTCTTTCTCTGCAAATGCGGCAAAGCTGTCGGCGTATCCGGAGGTCTGAGCCTTGTCGTTCCCTTCAAACTAGAGTTAGTCACGGTAAGTCTGGGGATGAGAATTTTGTGGAGACTGACGTAGCGATCGAGGTGCCTCCAAATCGCGGAAGAACGGCTCTAAAGTGGAGAGACGGGCAAGTTCATCGCCGTTCAAGTAAGTGGATGGGTCCGGGAGCATCAGATCACCATATAGGCGATACGAATTACTAGCCATTGCTGCAGCCAGCGGCAGCGTTGCAATTGGCCTCACTGCCCCAGGGGCAAGGATGAAATTGGACGCCCGCAGATAAGTCGTATTGGTTTGCGAAAGCTCCAATTTTTTGCGGCAGAGTTGAGCCCATAAGACTAGATACTGCTATGACTGACATGTATGTACATGTACAGGAACTAACGGAAAAACTGAGAGACCTTTGCACTCTTTGGAGTGACAAACCAACAATACTACGTGCAATGTCACTGTCACTCTCACTGCCTAGGTCGCGTCTCTGCAGTGAAGCCAACTGGCGTGCAGCAATCGTAAAAGAGACCCGCAAAAAGTGATTATATAATTAACACGCCAAAATTGTGTCAAAATCAGTCCACTTCGACTCAAAGTCAACGGGATTGAGACGGTCTGTTAGCTCAGTTGGTTAGAGCGTGAGTTCTTCTGCCTCAATACTTCAGCATCGTTGATTTCTAACAAATCTCACAGGTGGTGCTAATAACGCCAAGGTCATGGGGAAAGTCTTGACTTCATCTGATGCCTGGAATTAACACTAACTGTCCACAGTTCGACCCGTAAGTGTGAAAACTGCCTTCTCCTGTACTACGACTAATCATTCCTAGCCATATGGACCATCTTCACAAGATGATCTCTGCAAACTGGGTTAAACTCCCAGGGACCAATTTTTTCTTCTTTTTTTTTTGTGGAAAATGTGAGGCGAGTCAAGGGTTCAAGCACTGAGCAACACGCGAAACATGCAAGCACTTTCCAGAAGGAAAGTACTATCTGAAGAACGAGGGAGGCTATCCTGCCCATAGACCAGGACCTATGCCCTATTAGGCGAGGTTCTTCTGGTGTTCGGGGCTCAAGTTACGGACTACTTTTCCGGCACTACGGCTTTTCCATACCTAGGTACCTAACTCTCGACCAGAACTGAGATCTAACCACTTCACCATCAGACAACAGAAAGCATACTTCGCAAGCTACTTTCCCCAAGCATGCCAATATGTATTACATGCAGCACTCCAGTCAAGAACTTGTATACAGTGTACAGCAAAGCCGATGATCGCACTCTCGGAAAAGGGGTTCGTCTAACACAATGTCCTAACTGCAAACACTTCGCCGACAAGTATGTCGAGCATGATTTTGTTGTTTTGTTCATTGACCTTGTCCTTATCAAGCCTCAGGTATGGGTCGCGAAGGTGGGGGTCTCAGGGTCATTGACACCTTCCTAGGTCTACCGTCATCTCCTGTTCAACAGGCTTGGTCGCTCAGACAATAAATTCGACCCCAGCATCTTACGCCTTGGGATTCTCCTGGTGCTATTTGATGTCTACATCACATGGGCCCGGATAGAGAAGAGCAGCGCGATCAATGGCAGCATGGAAGTGCCCTCCAGGCTCAGCAGCATGCCCATCCTTACACAATATCTCTTTTTTCTCACCATGAATGTGTTTGCGACTGTCGCTCAGCACGGTATCATCCGCTTGCTGGCACGCATATTTGTTCCGACTCCTGACCACGACGAGGACGTCGATGGTAACAAATCACCACACTCGAGCTCCGATGACAGCAAAGCCCAGGAAATGATAGGTCCTGGTCATGCGAGTCCAAGTGCGATCAGCACTGCGTTGCTAGTCTCTAGCTGTACCAAGCTGTTCCCAATTTTGCTTGTTATATGGCCCACTGAAGCGAAGGAGGGTCAGTCACATGGGTTTGCGTTTCGAGCAACAAACTATGTTGGTTGGGCCGTGCTAGTCAACAATATCGAAGCATTGCTAATATTGCTCAACTGTGGCTATGTCATTGCAGGTGGACTTGCAGTTGCTGGAGTGTTTGCAAGATGGGTGGTGGAAGGATGGGCATTGAGTCTTGTTGGCCTTCGGGCAGACACCGGTCCTGTCGGCGATCTCATTGCCGCTTTCACAGCTATTAGGAGCTGGCTTGTAAGCAGCTGACCATGACACACGATGGCAATGATGATATTTGCATGACTCGTTCTCATTGCTCGATATCTTCCCTTCACTATAGTCGTTTAATGCACCAGGCACATACTCTAATGGCGAACCTGGTAAAAGCATATCCGAAGTTTAGCCGGTCGCGTGCCTTTTATTCCTCCTTGAAGCCCGCGAACTTTTGACACTCCATTCCTGCGCCAATCGTCAACGGAACATTGCCATAATGCGAGAAGCGCCCGGCGCGGATGAGACGGCCGGTCGTGGCCACAGAGAGAAGAAGCCAAGCGAAAAGCTCAAAGAGCAGGTCACAAGCAAGATTGACCGGCTCGAGGACGAGAAGTCGATTGTTCTGCCCACATACATTGCTCCCAATGATCCAAAGTTCTTTCAAGAGCAGAAAGAACTTGGGAAGATACACGACCATACTAAAAAGGGCCCTAACGGTGACAAGATCGACTTCTACTCACTCGGGACACAGTGAGTGGATTGACCCATGCCGCACGACAAACACACTGACGATGACAGCGTCGAGAGCAAAGAGAAACGCTTCTACATCCGCGCAAGGAGAGATCCTGATACCTTCTACTTTCACGCCGACGAAGCTCCTCCTCGATATGCCCGATTGAGCGACGAGAATCACCCACAATGCGGGGTGGAAACTCTGAAGAATGTATTCACAAAAGACATGCTGGGAAAGAGCGGAGAGTTTGGCAGCTACACAACAAGAGCGAACGTTTTTGCGCGAGAAGGGAAGTTCTTCTTCGAGGCAAAAGTCATCAGTTTGGCCCCGTCGGGCAGGGAACCTCCTGATCGTGCTTTGGCCGACACCCAGAACCCAGATAGGACGGCTACGAACCGAGGCGGGCTTCGCGTAGGGTTCTGTCGGCGAGAACATCACTGGAGCGAGAGTATTGGAGGAAACGCCTACAGTTATGGTGTCGTCCTACGAAGTGGGAGGTCCAGAGAGTATGGGAGCGTGCGGTTCAACACCTTGATGTACCACATGCAGGGCGAGGGCGCCAAAGACCCAGATGACTTGTCTCCCGGCGACGTTGTCGGGCTTATGATTACCTTGCCTCCTCTGGAGGTACAAAAGAAGGTCGTCGAGGGCACGTTCAATCCAGCGGAATATCCTGACCTCAAGTGTGGCCCAGCAAGCATCAAGAAGAAGCCCGGTCCGGGAAAGAAGGCTGCTAAGGGCTCTTCAAAACCAAAGGATGGTGAACATGCTAAGAGCAAAGATGAATCGGTCAAGAAGTCACACTCGCGGACCTCCATCCGCAGCGCGCTCCAGCCTTTATATGGATGTGCTGCACCACCCGACCACGACATTATTCGCGACCGCAACCCCTTCCTCCACAAAGGCATGACCTACTTCGAGTGTCCTGAATACACACCCAATCATGACCTCAGTCGACCAACCCTGAATTCGAAGAATAAATCAACCAACCCCGACACTGGGAAGAAGTATGATTTACTTACAGATCCGCATCCAAATCACGAATTACCACATCTACGCACCTTGCCTGGAAGCAAGGTTGAATTATGGGTCAATGGAAAATATCATGGAATCATATGGGAGCACCTTTTTGCATTTCTCCCGCCAGCTTCGTCTATCGAAAAAGGTAGTCGAGCTGTCACGGGTCAGGGCGATGTGGATGATGGCTTGCTAGGCTACTATCCCGCCATCAGCCACTATACTGGTGGCGCTATTGAGTGCAAATTTGACGGGCCGTGGTGGTACGGGTATGGCCAGGACGGTCCTCAACATCCGGATGCTCGTCCAATAGGTGCACGGTACCAGGAACAAATCATCGAAGACATGGTCAATGATCTGGTTGACGAAATCTACCAGGAGAAGCTGTATAACGATCCGGACTGGATGAAGAAACGGGTCTTGAATGCAGCTCCGGTCAATGTACAACACGGCTGAATAAGCATACGAACGCTGGCACGTGGGAGCAGACAACAACGTGCTAGAGCATAGTCAAGAGCATGATTTAGTCCTGGGTATGACAGCTCGAATTTTCCCCTTTATGGAAGGATATGGCGTGCTCAAGGAATGGATGCATCTCGGCATTCGACATCGGATGGGCATGGGACATGGGCACGACAGTCGAAAAGTTGAATGAAGCGTGACGAGATACCCTTTCTGTAGGAATATGCACGAGGATAGTAATAGAATTATTACCAAGATCACATCAGAATCCCTCTCTCGCGGGTATTACTGCATCTCATTCGTCGAGAAACAGCTCACAACCTCTCCGCATGGATGTCAAGGATGTGAAGCTCGAAATCCTTTGTGATGTGCGACTTGGAATAATTGCTGCCTACGGAACTTGTTGAGCTCGTGGAGAAAACCCCCCCTGCATGATTATTGACATGTTGGACGTTTTGGACGTGTTGCAAAGTTGAACATCTCCTGATAACTTTCAGGCTGCAGTAGGAAATCGATGGTCCGATGCGAGCGAGAGTGGGACGAGAAAAAGGAACATTTGCGTGTATCGGTGCGGCTGACGAGTCTGAGGGCTGATCTGATTGTGGAGGGAACCAGATGGAAAGACTGAACCGGAGTCGACGCAAGGGATGGCAGCAGTTTGACGGCAGCCAGACGGTGTCTATGCAGGGTGATGGTCGCATGAACCATTATGACTGGTTGTTGGAAATAGCACAAAGTGTTGAATGCGGGTCGACAAGTCAGACATGGACCACCGAACATGCAGGAACTGCGCAATCCCTTGCCCCTGAAGGACACTGTGGCCTCTATTTGAACTCGGCTGCCTGCTCACTCTTCACCACCAATCTTCAATCACTCTCCTACAATACGAATCTCTTTGCAGTGCAGTCCAATCCTGCGTACCATCTCTGTTATTGTCCTCCACTTTTCTTCAGTCCGTGGTCCTGCCTGACCACGATGCCTCCGCGTTAAGGATACGTGGTCACTTGGACCGACCATAATAACACCCCATTAGTCCATCCTACACTCTGGCATCTACCACCCATCAGTCCAGCCACCACCCTCACTGCCATCATGAGTGACTCGAGCAACGTCGTCGACCCATCCGTGCTTAGTGCATGCGGCTACGACCGGTATCCCAGTCCTTGCAGCACGTTGGACGATAAAGAATCGAGCCAACCCCCTTCAGACCAACCTCAAAAGAAGAAGCGGAAGGCATGGGGACAACCTGTGCCGGAGATCAAACAGATCCTCCCTCCACGAAAACGAGCCAAGACGGCAGAGGAGAAGGAACAGAGAAAGAACGAAAGAATCCTACGAAACAGAAGAGCCGCGGACAAGTCTCGTCAACGTCAGAAGGCAGCTGTTGCCGAACTCGAGATTCGACAACACCGCATCGAACAAGAAAACGCCTCGCTGAAAGAACTTTTGTCTCGCTACCAGTCGAGATTTGGTGTCCAGGCCGACTTCCCAACCCCAGTTCCGGTTGAAGAGTCGGCTGTTCCTGAACTCGATTCGGGCTCCTCACCATCCGATATGAAGAGCAATGTACCATTAACACCTTCCGACTACCAAACCCCCGAACCTCACTCAAATCACCCCACCCTCGTCCATTCCGACGATGCAACTCCCATCAAGCACGAGTCACCAGTCTTGGCACCTCAGTTGAACATCATCAATGAACACTATGAGGGCGCGCAGTCTGAGTCGATGCATGCGTACCAAAGCTTCCCCGCCGTCTCCGGTTTGACACAATATCCTGCCGTGGTATTGTGTGACCTGCAGTGTCAACCGGAGACATGGGCTATCAAGCTTCCTGCCTTCCCATCCAGCCAGACGACCAACTTTGGGCTCAGCTACCTCCTGCAAATCTTTCAGACTTTGACGATATTTCAAACCTTCTCAACGACAACGCTCTTGCCGATCTGCAATCTCTTCCAGATTTTGGCACAGAAATTGTCCACGACCTCGACGGAACAGGATTTCTCGACAATCCTCTCCAACTTCCCACTAATTCATTCTTTGATTTCGATGCCTTCGACACCGACCAGACCTGCGGTATTTCGCATGAAGCTTCTGAGCCGACTACTAGCATGCAGCCCACACATGGCGCGCCTATTACTGGCAGCGACAGACCGGGCTTTGCAGCAAGTGGTTAGCGAGGATGGTTTCGCCGAGGACCCGGATCGTCGGTGGACATGGTCGAGTTTAATGACAATCAAGTGGACGATAACGAGGTTGGAACGGGAACATCGGAAAATACGACGTCTGGTTTGGATGGAATCCGAGGAAGTCTCGGATATCAATGTAATGGCGGGCGTTGATCACAAAGCGGTAGCCAGAAATTCACAGCTTTGGCATGGCACGAAGGCGAATTGTACGAATATCATAGATGATGGTTGGGTTCAAGCACAAGCACAGGAGGTTCATTAATCGACCCCAGCTTTGATGTCTACCTGGGTAGGTAGATATATTAAATCAAAAGCCTGATTTTACGAATCATTTCTACCATATGAGTTCCTGATCTCATTATTACATTATCTGCTGCCATAACATAGTAAATTTGAGGCTTTCCTCGCCGCGTTGGTCATGTGTAGTAGCGCTGGCTACAGAATCTTAAGGCTTGATCTCTGTGAGGTAGATTGGCTTGATCACGTGGGATGATCCTTGCCGCTTGGCACTGCGAGAGAAGTTGCGGCGCGCGAAAGTCAAGCGCGACCGATCAGAGCCTCGCGAAGTGCCTGCCCGCGTAGCGTAACGGTGCAGAAAGTCGTCGCACTTGCGCAGGACAGCAACGATGCCGCCATTCAAGGATGAGCATGTGCTCGTAAGTACACTTCCCCTCTTTCGCGCCGCAACAACCACTAACCTTGCGTCGCGCAGATTATTGCGCCAGGTTCACACATCACCTCCGCGCAACTCGGTTTGGCCGAGACCTTCACTCCGCCACGATATCGTTTTCCCACCCGCATGTTCCCTGGCACAAGTCCTAATGAATGGGAGCCTGTAAGAATACGTACCAAAACGATCACCGTGCCTAAAGTACCTCAAGCTGCCCAAAATGGGCAACCCAAGGTCGAATCGGCCACCACCAATCTACCCAACAATGAATCACAGTCCGAACAGCCACCAAAGATCGAAGCATCCAGCATTGAGCAACCAAATGGGCAGCCAGCATCATCAGAGCAACCGCCAGTTGAGCCACTTAAGGCCGAGCAGACTGATCGCGAGCCTGTAGCCCCTGTGGACGTGGAGATGAAAGAGGCTCCAGCCACTTCAGAGCCTCCCGACGGCACGAAAACGGAACCGGACACCACGACAAGTGGTGCTAAGACAGATTTAGAGACTGCAAACGGTGCAATACCTCCAAGTGAGACAACGAATGATACGAAACCAGACCTCGAACCCGCTGATGGCGCAAAGCCAGCCACTGACGTTGAAATGAAGGAAGTACCACAAGAAGAACATCCCCAAGATGTCGAAGAGGAGACAACTGAAGCGTTCGAGGATGACCATTGGTCTACAGAGGGCGCTGTCTTCCCTATACGAGAGGGTCGCATAGAAAACTGGTCATGCTTCTTCGCGCTTCTGTCCCACATCTATAACATGATCTCCCCTCCCTTTCACATGCCGGTGCTTTTCGTCTCACAACCATGCTGGTCAGCCCGAGATTGTGAGATGATTACTCAGTATGTCTTTGAGAACTGGAAAATTCCTGCTTTTTGTCTGATGGATGCTGCGCTTACCGGTATCTACGCCTATGGAGTACCAACGGCGTTGGTCGTGGACGTTGGACATGGAAAGACCGATGTTACTGCTGTGACAGAGTTTCAAGTCAACGATATTGGCCGAGCGATCGCGATACCAGGTTGTGGTGGACGAGACATGACCCAGCGGTTACAGCAGGCCCTCAAGAGCCAAGGGTTTGACGAAGACATGGCCGAGCAGCTGAAAAAGAGTGCCATATGCGAGATATTACCGCTAGGAGTGGCTTACCCTCTGGCAACTGCCAACAGCACGGCTCCCAATCCTGCGGCTGCTGCTTCTACTGGAGCGTTAGATTCAGGTGTCAATGCCAAAGATGGCGACGGCTTAAGACCTGGGCAAGCTCCTAGAGGGCCTGGATTTGGCACGATGGTAGGGGAGGAAGCGATAAATGGCGAGGACGAGGACAATGACGGAGTGTTGGACGTTGCAGCAATTGTTGCGCGCGATAATGCCGCGGAGTTGCTCGCTAAACGTGAAAAAGAGAAGGCTGAAAGGGCAGCAGCTGCGAAAAAGGGAGCGTCCACAGAAGCGGCGAGACAGCTTCGATTGAAGAACTCGGACAGAGAGCGTGGGACGTTTACGTTTACCGAACATCTTCCAGTCGAGGAGAATGGTGACACCAATGCACCGAGTCGAAAGAGAAAGAGGGAAATCGAAGTAGGGGTGGAACGTTTCATGGCAGCAACACCACCACCTGGCATGACAGAAGGCATTATCGATACGATTGCTGAAGCTGTTCATCATACCGTCTTGAGTGTGCCCGATATCTCCATGCGATCCGCACTGTGGGAAAATGTGATTATCCTGGGCAACGGAAGTCGCATCAGAGGTATGAAAAAGCACGACACCTCTGCTCAAGGTCATGGCTAATCTATCTCAGGTTTCACTTCTAGTCTATTGTCCGTTCTTAGCTCGAGATACGTCCTATCACCGTCAACAGCAACCATCTTCACCTCTGAACTACCCTCAAACTTCACCACTCCTGTAGCGACACCAGGTACCAATACTCCCATCCCTGGACAAGGCCACTCGTTACCCAATGCTGGTGGACACGGTGTCAATCCCCTTCTGGTTGCCGCAACAAAGAACATGATGCAACCAAATCAACATCTGCAAGTGCCAGGGCAAATTCAACCTGGACTAGATCCTAGCATGCACTTCAGCCACAGAGGGTTTAGTCAATCACCAACATCGGTAAAGACAGTAAAACCACCCGATTACTTCCCGGATTGGAAGGATCCTAGTGTCAGCGGTATGGAGGAAGCGGGTTTCCTGGGAGCACAAGTTGCTGCCAAGGTTGTCTTTATGGTCGATCAAGGCAATAGCAAGGGATTCCTCACCAGGAGTGAATACAATGATCTGGGACCTGCAGGAATCCATGAGTGTGCGTTATAGGAAGCGCCACTGTGATCTGGAAAGATATGTACTTTACACCTGGCAAGGGAATGCTTTGTGGTCTGATTTAGTGTTGGGATGGATGAAAGTCATGGCTTTGTGATAGGCGTCGGTGAAGGTCTACCAAGGGAATCACTGATGCCGATGAGTTGTTTACAGATACTAGATGGCGATGGGGACATGGAGCAATCGTTCACAGAGCAATCGCAGGGCGGATTGCATGAAGCCGGTCAAATGGCAATGATTGGAAATTGTGGCATGAAAGGCAGTCCTCTGTAGAAACAGACTGTCATGTCCGTGTTGGAGAGCGTTTCTTGCAAAGACTCGAAAAATCATATCATGGTTTGCATCGCGATATTCCTCCCAACCCCCTTATAATCTGTAATCGAATAGAATACCCCAAGTCACGAACTCCTGTTCTTTCGCTGACGTCGTCACACGTGAAGGTCCAAGCTTGAAGCTCGTACCTAGCCTTTCAAGACCATTTTTCGGATTCTTCCAACACTATGGCAACGTAAGGTCCATGCGCGATCCCCAAACCACTGCCCAGGCTTGTGTCTGAACCAATAAATTGACAAGCTGAGAACATGACATACGAAAAAGGCCAGCACTGGCCATACAACGGCCTCTGACGGTGGGTTTCTGGAGACCTCATGCGTATGCTCCAGGCCCTATGTCATTGCGTCTAGAACAATAAAAAGTAACGGTAAGCTGGCTAGGCCTTTCCTTTCCGCCAGGTGAGAGTCTGGATGAATCTTGAGCTGAGTTGAACGCATCGCATCGCATCGCTAAAGATGGCATCAGTATCTTCTCTACGTGGTCTGCTCGTTTCTTTATGTTTGTGTCTACTGCAGTCTGGAGTTTCGGCCTGGTCGATTCCACATTGCTCTTCCGAGGGATTGTCAGGCTTTCTTGCCGGCGCTTTTGATGTCAGTGGAGGTTCTCGTCTGGTCCGCCGCGAAGTGAGCACGAGTACGACAGACGATGTGACGCCGTCGAAACTCGAGGCTGCTACAACGACGACAAGTTCGACGTACGTCTTCAACGCTACAGCCAAGGACATCACGATCGCATACTATGGTCAAACGAATATGACTTCGCATGTCACTCTTACACAATTGTGCGCTGGGCTGTCAGTCGATATTATCACTTTGGGCTTTTTGAACTCGTTCTATTCTGGCAACAAGATGAATGTCACTATGGATTTCAATGGGTATTTGTGTAATAATCCCAACTCGACACAAACTGGCGCCGGGATGTCGGGGTTGTTGGACTGCGTGGGCGACGGCCTCGCGGCGGAGATTGCTGCTTGTCAGGCGCTGGGGAAGAAAGTCCTCATCAGTGCGGGAGGGGCTAGTGCGGATCTGGCTATTCCTTCGGAGGCGGATGCGACGACCCTGGCGACGACGTTGTGGAATTTGTTCCTGGGAGGGACGGGGTATAAGGGCAAGGGGGCGAGACCGTTCGGGAGTGTGGTGCTTGATGGGTTTGATATCGGTATGTCTCCTGCCGTGTCGTCTGTCTGATGGTGGAACAGTAGACACGCTCTGGTCGCGGTCGCGTGCACAAGCTGTGTTACGAGTGAGTGGTGAATCATGGACTGACATTTACTATAGACAACGAGAACTCGACTAACGCAGCGCACTTGTTCACTCTAGTATCAACACTACGCAACTTGACCAAGAAGGACACCACCAAGAAATATTATTTCTCCGCCGCGCCTATCTGCGCGTACCCCGACCCCGAGATCCCGGTGTCGACCATGCTCAATCAGATCGATTACTGGAACGTTCAATTCTACAATGCCCAAGCCTGTCAATTGGGCAGTGGTCATGCTCCGGCCGCCCTGAAGAATTGGTCGACCGCGCTCTTGGGTGCGCGGAAAGTGGCTTCCGATGGCGCGGTGCCGCAGGGTTTGTTCAATGTCAATGGGAATAACGTTACGTATCCGCGTTTGCTTGTGGGTGGAAGGACGTTTTTCTCGGGCGCAAATGCCGGCTATGTCAATATGAGTACGTACCAGGGGATATTGGAGAGTATGAAGAAGTTGAATTTGCCGAATTTCAGTGGGGCGATGTTCTGGGACGGCGCGTATATGTATAAAGAGAAGGCGGTGATTGATGGGAAGAACAGGACATATGCGCAGGTTGCGAAGGGTGCGCTGATTGACTGAGTGCATTCTGGAGGAGGGTCTGGCGGAGTAGGAGATATGGTTTGGCTGTGCTGTGCTCTCCTGGGGGATAGTCTTGGTAATACTGGATGGACGGCGTTAGGAGGCAACAAAATGGAGGATACTTGAAAAGTTGTAATCAAATGTAGAATACGATAACGGCCGTTTACTATTATACCTGCTGTAACAAGCTTCTCGTGCTAGATGTGGATTGTGCTTCATCTGTAGTATCTCCAATGTGGATGTCGTTCCATGAGTCCGTCCTCGTCGAAATTGATGACCTTGTCTGTTGGTGGTTTTCCAGTTAGAGCATCACGTCTGCGGTTCTCGCGGATATTCAGGACCGTGACGACTGCTGACCCGACGCCGGTGAAGCATGTCGTTGCAAATAGGACCCAAAAGCCTGTCCTATAGTTTGGCCCGTCTTTCTGAGGGAAAAGGTATCCTGTGGCTACTCCCATGGTCGATCCGAATGCTTGAAAGAGCCCTGTGGCAACACCCTTCTTGATGTCGCCGCAACTGTTGCCCGTGATGTTGCCGACGGAAAGGGTCACGCCGGAGAGGATGCCAGTGATGGTCAGGAATGTGGCCCCGTAGCGGACGTTGTTGTGTGATGCTGGAACCAGGACTAGCATTAGGTCTCCTGCCGCCGCGACGATCGAGTTGATGACCAGGATGCCGGAACAGGACTTGAAACGGTCGGAGAGATAGCCGACGACGAAGACCATGACGAAGGCTACGCAGTATGGTGGAGCGACCATGAGCTGGGCTTTGACATTAGTGAAGCCCATGGTTTTGACGATGATTGGAGTGAAAGTCGCGATGGTGTAGGTTGAGATGACTTGGCACATCTGTATTAAGGTCACCTGAGTCAGCATGTGTTCCCATAAGGTAGACTTAGCACGAGAGGCCCCATAGGCAGTCTGTTAGGAGATAAGGAACTTGAGAGGACTTACGTAGATGGCGATGTTTGTCCACAGGCGCCAGTCTTGTAGTTGCTTGAGCACTACGCTCCATTGAATCTTGCCGTGTGTGCGATTACCGTCGCGCATCATACGCCAGTCGGCAACATCACGTTCTCGAGGTGTGAGCCAACGAGTGTTGTGTGGGCGATCAGGAAGGACCCATATGCAGGCAATGCCGAAGGCGACAGTCAGGAGACCTTCAAGGATGAACAGGATCTGCCAGTCCTTGATATGGGTGCTATTGATATGGGAGACTCCGAAGGCAATCCAGCCACCGAAAGCACCGGCAAGAGGCGTGGCGGCTAGATAGACGGAGATTCTCTTGCCCCAATCCTACACAATCATGGTCAGCTTTGCCGACGATGCCTAGGAGCGTCTCCTTACAGCTCGGGGATAGAGAATAGTAGTCAGGTATGGTGCGCCAGATATGAACGCTGCCTCGAAAATACCTAGAAAGAAACGAATGGCATACAAGCCAGACGCGCCTCCTGCTGCTGCTTGAAGTGAAGCCACGATGCCCCAGATGATCTGAAGACATTCTCAGTGACGCTCAGAACGCTGCTGTGTGACACTCACCATTGCGCCTGCAAGATACAAGCTCGGACGAATGTAACGCATGCCGATATTGGTGAACAGGTCTGCTATGCAAGTGCCCACAAAGAACATGCTGACCGCAAGACTGTATTGTGGCCCAGAGAGCTTCAAATCGGTCTTGATGCCCATCAGAGCGGCGTTACCTGGGGAATGATGAGTATATGTGAGTTTGAGGAGGTTCAGACCTACCCAGAGCTCCACGATCCAGCCATGTGAACATGTATAGAATCAACAGGAATGGAGGTAGACGTAGATCAATCTTTCTCAGCACTCGCTTCTCTTCCTCTGGTGTGACAGGAGGGTCGAGTGTGTTCAGACGAGCAACAAGGTCTTCATGATCCGGCACCTTCTCCACATGGAGGGCATGAGATTCGACGCCAATCTGCTTCGACATGGTGATGGGCTCCGGGAGTGTAGTAATGCCCGACATCCTGATAGGTTGTGGACTCTGCTACTGTCGATGTCGACAGTCGAACTTGTGCTAGGGAGATGATAGATGTGCAGAGTGAGAGGGAAAAGGGGAAGCAGGGAATGGAAGAAGCAACGGGAATGATCGAGGCCAGGAGAGGATGGCTATGAGTATTTGACTTACAGAACAACATTATTCGGCGTGTCCTGTGCCGCACCGAGCGACAAGTTGGGGTAGCGAGTTGACTACCTTTGGTCCTGGTAATAGCACCTACCTTGTCACCAAATCACGGTTTTGTGGCGCAGTGACGGTGACTTAAGGGAAGATCAACCCGTCTGTCATACAGTATCCGGTGGAAGACCAAAATTCAGAACTTGAGTATGCACAAGACAGAAGGAAGCTAGAAACCGAAAGAGCGTGCACCAAGCCGACGTCGACAATCGCATGGTACTCCGCATGTCGAGACCTCGGCAAGGACGATCAGCAGTGGCAAAGACATATCCGGATTTCTGGTAGCCTGCACACCAGTGGCATGTCGCACGGTTGGTGATTGCCCGATGTGAGAGCTGGTATGGATCGGATGGTACCCCAATTAAGGTCCGGCCTCTGCTCGTGGGACTGCGATATGGCACTCACTTCAGATTGACTTGTGGACAAGCGCTAAACGTGGATGATTGGCGGCTGAGGGACCTGATTGAAAGCCAAGTGTATGTCACCCGCTTGGTGTGGTTGGCGTGCAGTAGTGAGGATGATAAAAGGGTATAGGACGTTGATAATGGAAAGAGGAGGGAGCGGAGCAACCCCGCAAAACTGGTGGAAAACATAGGACACCGGTTGTGTTTAACCCCGTGGGGTTATCATGCTTCCTCCCACGCTCGTGATCGTCAAAACACCCCACGAGGAGGCTGGCTCATGAACCGTGAGCCGTTTATCCGGCTTGTCATACAGTAAAGCCTCGGAAACTCATGCCTGCTCCTCTTTGTGACTCCTTACAGATTGGTGCTTCCGGGGGAACTCGAGTCTTCCGCCCCGCGGGGGAGGCATTATCTTGCTCTTTGCTCTGTGCCAGTGGATGATTGCCAGCTGTCAAGGGTTGACAATGTACTTGGCGTTCGATAGTTGATTGTGATATCTGTAAGACTTATTAACACCTTTGAGACCAATCGACGATCGCCGGAATCCTTGCGCTGAGATATGAGAAGAACACCAGTTCGTCTGCTTCGACACTTTGCCTGTTTCTGAGCTCCGATATCAAAGATGCCTCATGCCACAGACACTGAGTATCAGCATATTCAGTTGAGAGAATTAGCCCCAACAATTGGAGCAGAGATCACTGGGGTTGACTTTTCGAAACCAGTGGAGAAGGAAGTATTTGACGAAATCCATAGAGCAATAGTTAATGTGAGTCGAACCTTTCCTACAACATAACTTCGAGTGTGCAGTGCTGCTGGATACCCGGATTATGTTCACGGAGGTCGGACTCGTGCACTGGTTGATGTTGTGATAGCTAACGTTCTCCGCGACAGTACGGCGTGCTCGTCTTTCGTCACGCATCTCTCGACGATGCTTGTCATGTAGCCTTCTCGGCTCTTTTCGGTGAACTGGACGACATCAAACCATACCTGGCACTTGGTCGGAAGAACCGATTCCCGTTTGATGAACTCTTCGACGTAAGCAATCAAGAAGACGATGGGTCCTTGATCAAATTAGGCAGCAAACGGCACCACACAGGCCTGGTAAGCTCCTCCGGTGTTGGGTATACCAAGTTAACAGCGACTTTCTTCAGGGCAATTCCATATTCCACGTTGACTCCAGTTTCAATCCGAGGAGGGCCGGTTTCAGCTTACTGCGAGCCCATTCATTGCCTCCACCCGGACATGGTGGCAACACAGATTTTGCCGACACAAGAACAGCGTTTGACGAGCTGCCTGAAGACCTGCGCAAGGACCTACTCGAAAATCAGTACATCGGAGCTCATAGCCTGATGCATTCCAGGAAGAAAGCAGCCCCCAAGGATAGTCAGTGGCTCAAGGACGTTGACCCGGAAAAGTTTCCCTTTGGTCGTCATGATGTGATCCAGACACACGGACCTAGCGGTCGACAGAATTTATATATTGCCAATCACCTGCACCATTTGGAATACAAGCATCCGAAGTCAAAGGATTTTGTGGCAACCCCAGAACAGCCTTTTGAGCGCGTGCCGGAGCCTCAGAGCACAGAGTTGATTGAGAAGTTGCTTGCACATGCGACGCAAGACAAGTATGTGCTAAGTGTCGAATGGCAGAATGAAGGCGACTTGGTCATCTGGGACAACACCTGTGTCATGCACAAGGCGGGCCAAGGGACGTTCATGGAGAAATATGCGCGTGATATGAGGAGATGTACTGTCCATGATGGGAGTAAGGACGCGTGGGGATATAATGAGAAGACGACCGTCAGAATGGGGTTGCCCTGAGAGAGGGAGTATCGTGGTCAGTCCTACACATCTCGAAAGGTACTTTGAATAGGACGCGTCAAGATGTTATGGAGATGAAACACGTAGCCTTACAGTACCGGTCAAGACGCCGTAGAACTCCGCACGGCGATTGAATAGTGCCGACGATGGACGGAAAATGACCGGCACCGCCAATCACATCATCTTAGCAGCATCTCATACGAATAGAAATGTAAATTCGCTCTTTACTTTCCACCTTTGGAGGACGCCGTGACAACTATACAAAGTCATGGCGTTGCTGCTAGAGTCCTACCAGCAGAGGCTGGGTAAGGACCTTATGTGGGTGAAGACAGTGAAGCGGGCGCTGCTGGCTGTCACCGTAAATACTCCCCAAAGACGGGGATTTGGAGTTACCTCGGGCCTGCTGCGACAAGCATACCGTGTACCACCCGTGGGAGAAGAGCAAGCCTCAGGCAGCAGAAACGCTTCCAAAGTGTTCGAGAGTGCAGATGCAGCAGTCGCAGATCTTCAGGAAGGCACAACCATTCTTAGTGCTGGATTTGGTCTTTCGGGAGTTGCAGGCAAGCAGACCCTCCTCCGCAAAGACAATGCTCTAACTGCCAAATCCAGAAACACTGATCGATGCCATCCGGAAGAAGGGCACACGGAACCTAACAGTGGTATCCAACAATGCGGGTGCCGGAGAATATGGGCTCGCCAAACTCACCTCGGCAGGCCAAATATCTCGCATGATCGTGTCATTCATCGGAAACAACAAGTCCTTAGGCAAACAATACCACGACGGCCAGGTCGCCATCGAACTATGTCCACAAGGCACCATAGCCGAACGCTTGAGGGCAGCCGGAGCGGGAGTCCCGGCTTTCTACACAGCAACCGGAAGCCGCACATTGATCGAAACCGGTGGCATCCCCCACCGCCTTGGTCCCAAGGACAAACAAACAGGCAAATACGCTGTTGCCGAACCAGGTAGACCCAGAGAGACCCGCATATTCGACGGACGCTCGTACATGATGGAGACGGCCTTGAAAGGCGACTTGGCCATCGTACGGGCATGGAAAGTCGACGAGGCGGGGAACTGCATTTTCCGCTCCACCACAAAGACTTATGGCGTGCTGATGCCGAAAGCCGCGAAGCTTGCCATTGTCGAGGCAGAGAACATTGTACCCATCGGCACCCTGGACCCAGACCATATCGACTTACCAGGCATCTACATCGACCGCATCTGTCCTGCAACCTCGGACAAGCATATCGAGAAGCTCGTGCTGGCGCCTACACAAGATGCCACCTCAGAAAAGGGCGAAGAAGCCGTCAAGCGCAACCGTATTGCCAAACGTGCTGCAAAGGAACTGAAAGATGGGTTCTATGTTAATCTGGGCGTCGGTATTCCCACGCTTGCACCTTCATTCCTGCCCGCATCCACGAAAGTCTGGCTACAGTCTGAGAATGGAATCATCGGCATGGGTCCATACCCAAAGACTCGTGAAGAGGCGGACCCCGACACGATCAACGCAGGCAAAGAAGCTGTTACGCTCATTCCCGGTGCGTCGACATTCGATTCCGCGGAGTCTTTTGGTATGATCCGTGGCGGGCATGTCGACGTCTCTCTTCTCGGGGCACTGCAGGTGTCGGCGTCCGGAGACTTGGCTAATTACATCATTCCTGGAAAAGCGTTCAATGGCATGGGAGGCGCTATGGATCTCGTTAGTAACCCTGATAAAACTAAGATCATTGTCTGCACGTACCATAGCGATAAGGACGGCCGGAGCAAGGTAGTGGATGTGTGCGATCTGCCGCTGACTGGAAAGGGGGTTGTGAGCACCATCATCACCGAACTGGCCGTCTTCCAAGTTGATAGGGTTGGTGGGAATGGTCTAGTGCTCACCGAGACGGCAGAGGGTGTCAGCGTGGATGAGGTCAGGAAAAGGACGAGTGCCAAGTTCACCGTGGCGGAGAATGTAGGTACTATGGACTAATTGAACAGGCCGAACAGCGTCGAGTAGGTACATTATTGGCTTTTAGAGATGGATTTACCAGTTCAAGCACCAACTGGCCTCAAATATCGATCGCAATTGTTGTGCTTCTCCAGGGCGCGGCCTGGCGTTCACAGCGTGTCAATCCTGCCCAACACCCATTGCAAATGGCGGTAAGAGCTCCGAGGCTGAAACTGCGGTTGCATGTGCCCACTGAGATATGTCTCTGCCCACATCAATCCACGTTCGTAGTGCTGGACGCCCATCACTCCCTGGTAATTGTCAAGTCCGTCGAAACCGCTCGAGACGAAAACTTCTTGATATTGGATGTCCGGTATGGTGATGACGATCTGCGTGGATGGTTCTGTCTGGAACCCTAACTTCCCGTTCCAAGTCATGTTCTGAATGGCAAGCAGTGTACCGTTCGTTAGGATTTCCATATCAAGGTCGCCGTTCGAGCTGTGAGGGTGGTTAGCTAGGTGTAAGCATTGTGTCTTCAAGGTACACATACACAAGCACACGGTTCGTAGCCTCAATGACACGCGGCAGGACTGCTTGCAGCGGATCGGCACTTGTATCGTCCTCGTCTTCGGGTCCTCCATCGCCTACGAAGACTGGACCGGTACATTCAACCCAAGTGGTCGTCAAGGGAGCATGCATAGCCTCCTTGACGTCCGTACGATTGAAGTATGGTGGAAGTCCAGGGTATGAGTAGATCAGATCTGTGGGGTAGCCGAGCGGGTCGGACAGTAGCGGACATTGTAGGTTTGGTTCGTAGACATTGAAACAGGGATTGACGCCGTACGCAGAATTGTAAACGGTGTCCCACAGGTCGCAATCTGGATCGGCCGTTGTGTTCAGATATGTAGGAGGTTGAGTGCCGTTTGGTGGGAAGTGCATGAAATCCTGCCGGTATTGAGCATAGCCACACTGTTGGTCGGCCTGGGCGAGGTTAGACAGGAAGGTTTTGTTGAACCCCATAATGTTGTTGTTCTGCTCGAGCCATGGATATATCGAAAGGGCATTGGCTGTGGGCCACGAGCCGATGCAGGGATCGTACATGAGTGCGCCTGAAACGTTGAAGTGTGTGGTATCATTCTGGTCGAGCATAGCATTTGCAACGTAAGGTACATATCTGCCCGCATAGGACTCTCCAGTGACGTAGATCGAATAGTTGCTGATATTGAAAATTGTCTGATGGTGGTCAATACAACGTTGTCTCAGTCCAAAGTTGCGCTTACCTGGAAGTTCCGGAAGAAATCTACGAACTCAAGAGCCGGTTCCTCTTCATCTGTGGCGGTCGGCGTCCCAGGTGAGAATCCCACGCCGACGGGATATTCAACCCAGAGCATATTCGTCAGATTTACCCAGGAGTAGGGATTGATCTGTGGTGAGTACTGGCCCCAAGACCATTGAATCCGGCCATTTTCCTGTAAAAAGCCTTCGAGAGAGCTGCATCCTGTTCTAGGTCAGTCGTGGATAATCTTTGCGGCCGTTAACTCGCCGACTGACCTGGTCCACCGTTGAACCAGATGGTGATTTCCTTGACTGGTGGGCCAACACGTGGCTGGAAGACAAAGAACAAGCCACGAGTGGTGTCGGACATGTTCAAAGGGATCACACCACTGTACAGCTCGGTCATGAAGCCCTGCGGAATGTCCGGCAACGATTCCACATAATACTCTAGAAGCACATATGATCAGTACACCGAAACCAACCACCCTCGCAATAGTTCAAAGTCTCACCCTTGGTTTTATTGGTATAATACAACAGGTCGGAGGTGTTGCTGGTTGCACGTTCCATGATGAGAGACCTGGCTCGCATCTCTTCTATCGCTTGAGGCGTGAAGCCTCGACGACGAGCGACATCCCGCTTCGACCCCGCAGAAAGGCCGAGCAGAACGCTGGCAACGAGCAGCAATTTCTCCCAGTGTTTGAACATCATGTTGGCATACACAAAGTCAGATGTCCGGAAGAAAACCCCAATGAGAGGAAGCTGTACTTATGACCACTCCGCAGGCTGCCGCGCTGACCGTAACTCACAGGCATGGCGTCGCATGGTCCGCATCTGGCAAGCGATCGGATCTTGATTCTCACACCAAAGGCCGGTCCATCGATGGGCAGAGAATGCTAGTAACTCTCGCGACGATGAGGGCACCACTCATGCTTGTCGTGGCGCAACTCTAAAGCCTGATTAAAGGGTTGCATCCAGGATCTGTAGGTCTGATAAGGAAAGCATCCTCGCTGACACCGACGCAGCCAAGCCTAATACACCAAATGGAGTTTGCAAGCGTGGGATTACAGTACCTGTCTTCCTAGGGTACTTAGGCATATCGACGTCATGCGGGGTGTTTAAAAAAGCAAGGCCTCCCGGACAGAGATAAGGACGGTCCGCGTCTTCATCCTAGTAAGCACGATATTACCACACATCGTCATGCTATCGGGTTCTTACAGTTGGCCGGACCTGGTATGAAAGGTGAAAGAGCGTCGAGCTTGAGGAAGTTGATTTATGGCTGGGGCCAAGATCTGAGGATACGAGGGACACTCACGCGTCGAATCAAAGGCATCTCCACTGGCGCGTCTCGTGTTTGCATCCCATCTCTCGTATCACTTGCTCCTGGCTACATCGGCGCAATATGACAGCTCCTCCTGCAACGGTCGAACTTCGAAGCGTGGCTAACCTTGGCTGAAGCGATATTTTGAGGCAGAAATTGCAAGTCAAGCCTGCCGAGCATTTCTTCTACGTCGGAAACAGGTAGGCGCCAACACCCATGATGAAGTAGCATGCACATAGTATGCTTCCTTCCAGAGCATTCGTTTTCGAACTGAGGATCAGACTGTTCACCAAGAAAGTCGTGGCGAATAACGCGACAATCTCAAACAGTCCGAAATACATCGTCATTTCCTTGTTCATCGCCCACCCAGCAAGAACCACGAATGGTGTGACGAAAAGAGACATCTGGATTGAGGAGCCGACCGACACCCCGATCGCAAGGTCGAAATCACCCCTGGCTGCCACAATCGTAGCTGTGAGAAGCTCAGCGCAATTACCAGCTGTGGGTAGGATGATGAATCCGATGAATGCCTGAGAAAAGGGTCCGGAGGAAATGATATCATCGAGTGCGTTGACAAGGAACTGCCTGCAAATAGTGACAAGCAGCGACGACACGATGAGGAGCACGATCGCAGTCTTACGCCCAATGGTCGGCATTGCTTCCTTTCGCGCCTCCGCCTCGATGGGGATATCAACACCTTTGGCAGATGTGCTGAGCAGGAACCGAGGCAAGTTCGATGTCGAGGCGCCGAATGATACTTGGTGTGAACCAGACTCTTGACTCCAGCTTTGGTCCGAGGCTCATTTTTGGACACGTAATTGACCATTCGCATAGCCACCTCGGAGTCCTCCAGTGATCGAAGTTCCCTCGACCACATCACCGAAGCATGCCGCGACCGCTACGCATCGTACCTTACGTCAACATTCCACATCAGCATCGAAGCAGCCAAACACGAAGCTCCATATCAATTACAATCCTGCCGCAGATCCGAGTGTTCAAAATATGAGGTTTACAGGGAGTGATCAGTGCTGGGGGTACGCATATACATCTGGGGGTTGAGCTGTGTCACGTGCAAGGCTGAGGTTGCAAGGGGCAGGAGATAGCTGACCAGACTCGGCACCGAAAAATTCTGCACATTTACATCCTCGAGACACAATGAAGATTGCTGATATTTTCTTAGCCGTGTATCTTGATTATGCTAAGTTGAAGTCTATATTGTTGATTATGCTAAGTTGAAGTCTACACTGACAAGCCCTATCTCCGACAATTTACAGTACACCCGCTCAATGCACCAGATCTGCCGACTCCAACTTCCTCCCCTTCCAGGAGGCTAGTCAGAAACTGCCGCCCAAGGATTCTGAGGCAAGAATTTCCCCTCCACGATGCAAGTATCATTGAACGGCGCATTCGCAGGCATCTTGTTCCTCCACCCCCAACTATCCGTCGGTCCAGTAGTATGATAATTCGATCCAATCACCGTGCCTCCACTAACCACATCCTTTCCGAATGTCGTACGGTTGAATACCCTGAACACCGTCTCCGGGGCATAAGCCGACAGCGAGTGTCCCGAGTCAAACACTCTCGTGAATGATAGCGGTCCGTACTGTTTGACCACACCGCCTTTAGCGCTGGAACTCAGACCTTGGAGCGGCTGGTACCCTGCGGCCAGAAAGCCGGCGGAGTTCGTCCAATTGGCGGCCTTGGCCGTAGCTTCGCCTCCTGTCCAGGGACATCGGTAGTCGCGATCACCGAACAACAGGGCGATCTTGATGTCGTTTTGTAGGAGATAGTTGATGTTATTCATGCCGGCTTGGCGGAAGGCGTCGCCGGTGCCGTTGATCGCGAGGGGTGTAGCGAAGCCGAATGCCGCGGTGACGACTTCAGAGTCCCATGTCCAGTCGAGGGGGAGACCTAGGGCGGACTGGACTTTCGGCTTGTTGAGGTACTCGGCGACTGGGAGGTAGTAGGGACATTGATCTGGGGTGGCGATGGCGACGTCGAAGGCGGACACCTATTCAAAGAAATGTTAGTAATGGATGAATGGAGGGGTTCAAGCGAGGAAGCGCTCGTACATTGTAAATATCGTTCAGAGGCTCGATAATAGTGTAACAAATATCGAAGGCGTCTGTGCACAATTCATTGACTGTCGCGTTGTTGCCCAAGAAACTTGGGTCGCCGACTTTTCCGGCTGCACGACATTGTTGAATCAGGTCGAGACATCCATCAGACCTGTTGAGCAAGTTCATAGCATCTTGGTACATTGACTGATTGTAGTACTGGATGCCGTAGGTGTTGTTGTAGGCGAATTGAGGATATCCAGCCATGGAATATTCGAAATCGATGCAGCCGTTTGTGATACCAATCGCATCGACAGTCAGGTTCTTCGGTTTCAGGGGATGCGTAGTGGCCAAGCTTTTCAGCTTGCGGTCAAGATAGGTAGCCGACTCGGGAACCCAGAAACCTCCATAGGAGTTGCCCCAGAAGCTGATCTTCTTCGATGTCGTGTTGTACTCGGGGAAGGAAGCAAGCCAGTTTTCAAGGACATGCCATACGGCTTTGCCGCTGGTGACTGTAGTGTTGGTTGTCTTGTCCGGATCGACATTGGAGAATGTCCCCAACGTTACGGTGTCGTTGGTCACGGGTGCTGAACCGGGCGTATTTGGGGTGATGATGAGCGATTCAAGGTCATATGTACCGTTGATAAGCGTATTGTAAGACAAGCCGGTTTGTGTGGGCTGGTCAAGGTAGAGCATGTTGATGTTGTTGTTGAAAGACCATGGGTTCAACACTGTGTCTGTCCCGTCAAAGTTGACATAGCACGGTCCGCTTTCGCTCGACAATGCAGCATAGGAAGAGGCTTCTCCCGGGCCACCTGCCAGGTAGATTCCCAGAGGAGCAGTTTCCGGGTTGTTACGTGCTTCGAAGTACCAGAAATACGTGTGAAGATCGAAGCCACCAGTGTCATTGATGAGCTTCCCAGGAATGTAGACATAGCCACTGTACGACTTGACTCCAGGAGTTGTTTCGCAGATGTTTGCCTAGGCACAATTAGAACTGAATACATATGTGACGGCCGGTCTACTCACCTCTTTCCACGTTATGTTGATTTGTTGATTGACCGTGGAGATGGTGTTGGTAAGTCCAGATGGTTTGGGAGGATATTGCGCCGTGGCTAGCGGCAATAAGGCAAAGGCGCCCGTTGCAAGATTGAAGAGCTTCATGTTGACCTGGTTTGCGGAAGTTCAGACTGTTGGAGTTTTAGAGACTGAATGAGGGCCACTGTTGGTTTATATGTCTTCGAGAGTATGAAGACATCTTGGAGGCCTTGTCGTCTAAAATGGGAGATCTCGTACCATGTGCTACAGCTGGTTAGTCAGGTACAGACCTTTTCACAAGGCTGTGAAGATCCCTTGACTAGTGGATGCCTGAAGACTCCGCTCCAAGGCTGAAAAGAGAACAATCGTGCATGATTTGCGACGTAGCTTCTCCCATTTGATCTGCCTGTTGACACGGAGTGGGCAGACCATACCTCTAAAGAGATTGTCATACACTGGAAGGTCCATCGACTGCGCCATGAGAGGTTTACGCAGAGCGGGATATTGGAATGTTCTCCAGGATGCCATTGGTTGTGGATCTGATCGAAAAGGGTTAGCGCGTACGAGTACCCCGGAAATGGGTGACTTGTGAGTTTCAGGCATCACCCTGGGGCCTGTAGCGGATCGCCAAGAGCGCACCTTGAACTCTGACTGAAATCTGCCCTCAAGCAGGCATAGCCATATGGGATATGCTGGGGCCGTGACGTGCCGAAAATAGGCGCAGTAATTCGCAAGATATCTCCGATCAAGCGCACAGCCTTGCCTTGCAATCTGTGTATAAGTAGTGTTGAACCGCGCGGACATCATGGCCCCAGGTACAACCGTATTGAACGAAGAGCCTGTTTGCACAAATTGCAGGTCATAAAAGCCGACAGATGCACTCGATACAATTCGCGTCGTCAATACGCCACCTACAGGCACTAGAGCCGTTCCTGTGTGAAGGTGCATGCGTATTACCTCGGCCACTAGGCACGAAATACTGTTGTAATCCACCTGAGGCAATTGTGCCACTGTCTTGTGCACCATGACTTCGTAGAGGTTGTGGCTTGCTGCCTGGGCCATTTCTACCAGATGTTGTTGATTGTGGTGTTCCAACTTGGAGTGAGGACCACAAGCTGGTAGTGGATGATATCCTTGTTACAGAACGTCGTTTATGATGATTGCTATATCGACGGCAGGGCGAGAAGCATCACATGCTCTGACAATTGAAGGTGTACCCTGAATTCGGCTGTATGTGGTCGTGTTGCATCGAGTGGCTGGTTAAGGCAACCAGGCTGACGCCATGGACGGCCTTGATATATGAGGGGAAGCTATGCCATCTTCCACCGCATGGTTCGTGACAATGGAGCAACACTCCCTCAACATTGCCGTCATCGGCTGCGGTCTTGGAGGACTGTCGGCGGCCATCGCTTTGCGACAGGCTGGACATAATGTCACCATTTACGAGCGCGACCATACTCGGTATGAACTCGGCTCCGGCATAGGCGTTGTGAGTAATGCCACCAAATGGCTAGAAGGTGAATGGGGCGTCGACTTGGGTTTGGCCAAAGCACTGGTCTGTGAGAGAGCCCAAATTCATGACTGGAAGACTGGTAAAATCATGGCCGACGTATCGACAGGAGACTACAACAGTCGTTTCGGGCACAACTATTATATGTGTTATCGTGCAGACTTACACAAAGCACTTCTCGAAAGAGCGTTGGCGGCAGCCGACAATGTGGGAAGGGCTGGGCAGCCTGCTATCTTAAAGCAAGATCACAGATGCGTGGCTGCAAATGCTGAAGAGGGGACTTGCACATTTTCGAATGGCGTCACGATCAAAGCAGACCTCGTTGTAGGCGCCGATGGCATTCATGTAAGCTGCACCTGGTTAACGAGGAGAGAGTTCCTGACGCAATATGGTAGTCTCAAATTCGACGCAGCATCGGGATTGCTCCTGAAGTCAAACCATCCACATCGTGCTGCTACCGGTTTATTGTTCGAAGGAGCAAGTTGGAGGCACTTGAACTGACCGATCTCTGTGACAAGCCGATCATATCCATGTGGGGTGGACAAGGGATCGATAAGGTAGTCTGGGGACCATCACATAATTTCGAGTTACTCACAGCCTTTGCATTCTTTCCAGCAGAACGGGCACCTTTGTGCGAAGATGGCTGGGACATACCCGCAACCCCATCGGAATTGGCCAACACATTCCCAGACATTGACCCAACCGTCCGGGCCGTAATGTTGAATGCCGAAGATGTCAAAATTTGGAGACTATTCGAACATCAGCCATATCCATATCGGCATAAAGGGAAAGCGTGTTTGATTGGAGATGCGGCAGCGCCCATGATGCCTGATCAAAACCAAGGCTTCTCTATGGCCGTGGAGGACGGTGCTGCTTTGAGTCTGGTGCTTTCCCAAGAGACGCTGACGCGATTGAAAGGAGATCTGTCGGAAGCTCTGCGTTTGTATGAAGAACTACGCAGTGACAGGGTCAGAATAGTGCAAGAAAAGTCTTTGAAAGCGAGGACTGATGTTCGAGAGCGTTTCGGATTTGCTACACCGCAAGATCCGCCCGGAAAATTGACGGCTGAGTGGCTTTGTGAGTACGATATGCGGAAACATCTGCAGACATTGCTGGATCGGAGCGAGAAACAGCAATAATGAGCATGCTTGCGGAACGGTGTCTTAAGCATGGATAATTGAGACGATTGAGCGTTTCATCATCCGACTTGATGAGAGAGGCTTGACCTCCCATGCCTTCGATGTAGCACAGTTGAAAAGTTCATGTAATGATATGACATGTCAATTTTCAGCAAGCAGAGATAAAAAGGATCACTTCTCCAGGTAGATGCAGTGACTACCAAATAACAAGGCGGATAATCTTCGGGGTTGATGACTTGGCCAGCCCTTCCTGTCCCGCAGTTTGGGCAGCGTCATCTCATCCATCGGCTGTGTATCAGCGCAGGCATCATCTCTATCTACCTTACCAGCCAACTCACTCTCGCCAACCATATTCTCAACCCCCTGCAACTAAAACACGATAGCGAACGGATACCTAGTTGTACCGACGACGCTTGATTGACTCCAGCACATACTCAATCAGCAAATCGACCCACCACCCAGTGTTCTCCTGCTCTCCACCTCCCAGTGACCGACACCACCGGCTACAGAGCCCACGACTATCTGCTGCATCTCATAGCCTCTGCGCATACGATGTCGGGCCTTGACAAGGCGTTGTTTAATCTCAAGGTATTCCAGACACCTTTCCTAGTTGGCGATGCGTGACCCTACTGTCACGATATCATTGTGCTTCTATCTGCGCCTAAATACTAACAATGCACCTCCTTTAGTTCACATCTAAACAACTAAATCGGCAAGCCGCAAAAGCCGATCGAGATTCTCGAGCAGAGCAAGCAAAACTGAAGAAAGCCCTCACTCAAACCCCTCCCCAACCTCAGATTGCCCGCCTCTATGCGACGAATTCGATCCGCAACTCTCAACAACGAATCCAACTCCTCACATTGGCCGCTCGCATCGATGCAGTTGCCGCACGTGTCCAGACAGCTATCACCATGCGCACTGTGACAGCGTCCATGGCACAGACAGTCAAAGGAATGGACGCAGCCTTAAAGAACATGGACCTGGACAAGATAGGCGCCGTAATGGAGAAGTTCGAGTCACAATTCGAAGATCTTGATGTTGTCTCCGGATACTACGAGAATGTCGCTGGTGGAGTCGAAAGTCAACAAGTAGGCGTCCAGGGCCAAGGTGAAGTCGATGCTTTGATGAACCGCGTTGCAGATGAAGCAGGTGTCGAGTTGTCCCAGGAGATGCAGCAAAAAGTACCGGAGCATGAGTTACCACAAGCAGAAACTGCAGACCGAGCGAAAATGGAAGAGGGGCTGGGTGATAGATTAAGGGCTTTGAGAAACTAATGAATGTCTATTCGGATTTTGCGTATGTTGTCTCTTGGACGTTTTAAGGAAATGAGGCAAGGTGCCATCACACGGTCAGCATCCTGTGATTGAGGAATGGATGAGTCCAGACTTTCAAATGGCGTATATGTGGGTTAGGTGTCACGGTCTTTCTCTGTCGTGAAGGTGGCCACACATCAACCAGGTGGTCTCTCACACTGCTCGACTGAAGCCCTGCATTGAGACAAGGTTCGTTTCAGCCCGATCATTCTGCGACCATTCTCTACTTTCTGTTATCTCGAACACATGCATGCAATATTGATCTGCCCCGATTGCGCGTGCGTCAAAAAGGCGCAAATTCAGCAGCGTAATGTGGCCCTCGAAGTACATCCCACATCCCACATCCCACATATTCCAACAGAAGAACAAGAAGCAAGCGAATTGACGCCCCAAACGAATGGCAATTGGTTGGCTAGGTGCCTGCAACAGCTGGGCTTGCACTACAATTAGTTGGTTGCAAAATGTTTCAGCCTTGCCATAGCGCTGTGGATGCAGTCTCAGCCCCATCTGCCTCCTGGCATCTGCCTCCTGGACTTGACTGATCAAGGTATCCTTACTCCAATGGACGTACCTCTGCCCACAATTGTCCATGTCGACCAACATCATGGTAACGTCAAACAACACCATGAACAGCAATGACACAATCAGCTGGATGTATGTTCTTCTTCGGCAGATCTTCCTCAGAAACTAAAGCAAACCCAGGTCAGAGCCCAATGTCCGTGGCACATTCGAGCTCTTGAGGAGCTGTCTGATTACACTCTCGCTATGCGTTTACACAGCTGTACATTTGAATGTGCCTTCGACGACCACCAAAAGTAAGCTTCTGGTTGCACAAGCGAAATGGATTTTGTGTGGAATGTTCGCGCCGGAGCTAGTCGTCTTCACAGCCTGGTCGCAGTGGGTTTCGGCTGGAGGACTCATGCGGACGGTACAGCAGTGCAACAAAGGGCCGGTACATTCCCAGCACATCTCTGAGCTGATTGCTGTGGGAGACTGATAAATCATAGGACCGGAGCACGCAGCACCCCGAATGGAGCATGAAACATAGTTTCTTCGCACAGATGGGCGGCTTTGCGATTGACACCAAAGATCATGCAGAAGAGTACATCCCCGGGTCTCCCTTACTGTTCCTCACCGCCAACGGGGCCGCCATCCTTGCGCAACAAGGCCGCTTGCCACAGGTAACTGAACAGTTCATATCAGACAAAAGCAAGGCCAACAGTCTCGCCAAAGCTCTTGTCGTGATACAAGCTGGATGGCTCATTGTTGAATGCATAGGCCGTTCAGTTGCTGGCCTGCCTATCACCCTGCTGGAGATCAACACCGTGGCTCACGTCGTTTGTGCGTTGATCATGTACGCGTTATGGTGGCACAAACCCCTCAATATAAGTGACCCCATAGTGATAAAGGGGGACTGGGTCCATTCTTTCTGCGCCGTCATGTGGATGTTCAGCGAAATCAACAGTCAAACGGAGCACGAGTTCACAAGATCGCCAAGGACGTTTGAGCGTCCTGAGATCCAAAGTCTTATCCGCTATGAAATTTTGCAACGGCATTCCAGCTCGCTTCGGAAGCCTTGTGTGGAGGTTACCAACAGGACAGGCGATATCGAAATGAATGCGGCTAATTCACACAGTCCTGTCGGCACCACCGGCCTGAGTGGACGACAACCTCAAGACCGAGTCAGTCGACAGCAGCTGCAGGATTCTCTCAGTGCAGCCACCCAACACAGTGAAGAAGAAGGTTCCTTCTTAGGCAAAGGCAATCACGCCGAACCCTGTCAGCAAGATCTCACACTCATGACTATGCTTCCTTACTCTCATGGCGTCGAGATAAATGTCAATGCCACCCAACGCGTGCACGCGCAAACAGCACTCAACATCACAATCAGTGAAGGACAGGCATTGCTTCCGATGGGCTTTGGTCCAAACTCCGAAAATCTGCAATTACTCGCAAGCAACATGTCCAGAACAAAGACTGCTAAGGCAGCACCCGATCATCGAGTTCAGGTTGAAATCGATGGGATTCGGTTGAAAAGGTGGTCTCTGGCGGCAGCGTGCCTCGACAGCCATCCAGACCTCTGGATACAGCACCAGCGCAGGCTATCGAATATACGTTCACAGGACGGAGTTCTCTGGACCCGCACAGAATACCCAGACGACCTATGCAAAAGCAGTTGCGTGAACATCAGAATACCAAACTGGCCGGGAAATGACTTGATGTGGCGGAACAAGGGTCTGGCTGCAAGCTTCTTCGTCGCTTGTGGTACGATCTACGGTGGCCTCCATCTGGCTGCGTGGGATGCACACTTCCCCAGCTCTGCGGAACGGCTTTGCTGGAGAATCTCCGCCATATATCTTGCTGGGTCGGCGTTGCTTTTTTCTCTGGCGTCAGTATATGACGGTCCGTTTCTTGCGCTCATGGGGGAAAACGGATCTGCTGGCAAGTCACGGCGAGGATGGCGTTGGTGGGGCATCGAATGTGTTCGCGCAATTTTTGGAGGTGTGCTTTTTGTCTGCGGGATGTTGTACGTTTGTGCTCGATGTTTTCTCGTTGTGGAGGCCTTTATAAGTCTACGTGCGTTGCCGGTGGAGGCTTATGCAACGCCGCAGTGGTCGCAATATTTGAGTCACTTGTGACAGAGGGTGCATTATATCTGTTCAGATAGTAGCATCATGGTATTCCCTTGCTCCACCGGTTTGCGGAGGCAGTCACTTCATTCTTGAAGCCCTTCGGGTGTCCAGACTCTTTGAAGCTGCATTTCGATCTAAGAGAGATCTGAACACGGACCAGAGCAGCAGTACGACAGTCATGAAAGGAACAACTGCAATGAAATACCATTTGACGTCCGGATTGTGAGAGAAAATATCGACGTTCATGCCAAAGAAGCCTGCTAGGAATGTCATAGGGAGGAAGATGAATGTCACCCAACTTAGTCGCCAAAGGCTTTCGTTGAGTTCGATGGATCGTCGCGCGTCGTTGATGCTGACAGTTTTGTACACCTTTGACCGTTAGTCGCCGCGACTGGAGAGTGGAAATATGCAGCTCACCCTGTCAAGTAGTCTGTCGACCTCTCGAGTCACAGCATTGACACTCTGCTCGGATTCTTTCATACCCGCAATGAGTCCTTCCAACCAAGGCTCGCAGCTCAATGTCTGCCATCTGTCAATACTGACAATGGACAGCGGGGTCTTATTCGCCTGGTCTGCAGCGTATCGCTGCAATTCTTCTTGAATCAATCCCATGAGATCAGCTTGGGAGCTTATAGCCTGCTGCATTTCAGATAGATACTGGGAGAGGCTCCACAAGTGATCCGAAGATACGATATCCGAGGGACGATCGTATACCCACAACGAGAAAACATCGAGCACAAACGTACAACATCCCGCAGACAAAAAGCACACCTCCAAAAATAAATCAATTCTGACAGGATGGCATGAGGCTTTGCCTTGTTTCTGAAGATTCGTTCTGCTGTCTGTACGACGCGTGCGGAGGATGTAGCACTCTGTTTCTCTGGGGCGCCAGCTGACAAGTAAAGCCTGCTAGAGACTGTGGAGACACACGAGAGTCCTGGTACTCGCAACAGAAGGTTGCGCCTCCCAGGTGGTTTTTCGCCTAGAGTTGATTCGATGTCGAGATCGTCGGAGTTCCCGCCAGCGATCTTGGGGCTTTGATATAGTCGTAAGGGACGAGATTTGCCATGAGGGTACGACGATCTCCGAGAGATCGAGTCGGCGCAGGCTGGTTTCGAATGTAACTCAGTATCGCCAGGCGGATAGGCCAGGGTTTGGGATATGGAGTCAGCGTTGTTGGCTTTGTCTTGTGGAGGACTGGGGCCTGCCGCCTCGTGCTTGCTGCCAAAAGATGTTGAACGTCTGTAATAGTGGGATTCATCTGCAGAAGTAGTTGGGACCGAAACGCTGGTTCGAGCACCAGGTTCCGAATCGACCTTCCGTAGAGTCGCACTCCTCGAGCTCGGACGCCACTTTGCGAAAGGATTGAAAGAACTCTCCACGTCGTTGGGATTGTCGTACCAAGCGGCATATTTCGCCTCGCGGCGGATCCTATCTAGGACGAATTAGTTGAGCAGGCGCTACACGGCGACTTTCACGCATACGCATTGTCAGACTTGCTTAGCCTATTTCAAGACAGTGTGAATGACTTTGACAGTGCGTAGGACGTCTGGAGGTTGGTTTTCAGCTCTAGAATTGACTCTCGCATTATGCTTGACACGGTTAGTCGCTACTAAAACTAGTTCTCCTTACTGGCTACAGGGGTAGCTCTTTAAGGTCATAGAAAATCGTTCATCTCGAGGGGATATGCTGTTTCGATGAAGCACTTGACACTGTCATTCTGATTCGCCCTACCGGCGGGTCGTTGTGGGAGGTGAGTCAGATTCCATGCATGACACGAGAGTGATTGATAGAGGGAGATGTCGACATCGTAGGGAAGAGATTACAAGCAGCACGGGCCGGGTCACGTGACATTGTTCACAGTGCAGTGCATCCGCTTTCCGCGTCCCGCTTCCGTCCTCTGCAAAATATGTTTGATCTGACATGGGTTGACGGGTACTCACGGATCTATCAGCACGTTTCGATTCTGTCGCAATGTGCATCAAAGGCAGCTCAAGAAGAAGGACTTACAGCGCACCGAGGATTGTGCAGGACACTCACGTGTAGAACATATCTCAGCCTCGTCAGTCTATCACGTGGCAGTCAACGAGGCTACATGGACTAGGTGGGAGTGCCAAAAGACCGACGGTATCTACAACGATGATGATAATTTAAGGCAGTCTTGCAAAGAAAAAATGTTTTATACAAGGATAATCCAATCCTATCTTGCGATCGTGATGGACGGTTGATAATAATCCGCAATCTGCTTCGTCAATGCCTCTCGCACGATTGACCCGCACAATTTGGCGTAAGGATTCGTCTTGACCGCTAACTGTCGAGCTGTCTCATTCCCGTAGCGACCTCCAAGGCCCAATTCTCGACTGGCTGCCCCTTCTAAGTCATCTCCGGAAAGATCTTTGAGGACTGGTACATCGTCCAGCATCCTGCGATTGTCCTCGGACCTGCTGGCTAGGAGGAGTAAGTATCCTCGGTGAGTGTGCGCTGATGCCAGAACTCTTGCGTCAAGGCTGCTGATGGCGCTGCTAAGTTGTTCGGGGGTTGCCAGAGATATAGCTTTGGCTATATCTTGGAGGATATCTGCCACAATTTCTGGGTTTCGAGGAAGATCCTCGTCTCTGATCAACATCCGCCGGGCTTGGGCTCGGTTGTTGTATGCGGAAGCGTATGATGGGTCTTGCCCGATAATGTCGGTCAGCTGAGAGATCGCGAGGTTGACGTGGGAAGTTTCTGGAGATTCTCCATTGATAAGATGGAGCGCTTGTCGCTCTTGTTCTTGAAGTCGTAGTATTGTGGCCGGACAGGACCCTCGAGGTAGACTATCTTCGATGTGGACCGTGCTGGATAGCGATGACTCCGGGTTAAAGAGTGCTGATAGGACCGATGAGTCGTTCTTGCTAAGCCTGCAGCCGTCCATTTCGTGACATTGACGATTTTTGCGGTGTGCAAAGCAGGCGTGACTTGGTATGACTTCTGACCGGCTAGTTGATGGTGAAGTAGCGATTGTTATAGGAAGATAGTGTCTGCTTCTCGGAAGATCTTATGCGCTTGCATGTGAAGAAGTGTATGAGAAATAGTGGTGGAAATGCAAGCACGGAGGCGATGTGACACGGACCGTGCGCTTACATCCGGGTTGTTGATAGGCGTGCATATCCGGGTTAGCCATGAGACCAGAAAATCCTGTAGTTGACCTATGCATTCCGTTGAGATGGTCATCATCCGTCCGGTGGACTGATAAAGGCGTGGCAGTGCCCCTCCATTCCCTAACACTCATCTGTACATATTCTGCACAACGCACAACCGAGCTCCTTTCGCACAAATCCATCAACACTCAGAGAACAGGCTCCATGGCACCCATCGCCCTTGCTGATATCTCGGAACCGAGTCACGAACTCAGCAGCAAATACAAGGACCAGTATTCAGCACAATCCCTTCCTCAGTCGTCCAAAAATGTCGCGAGTTATCGAGGGTACGACAATGTGCATTGGTGGGTGGGCAATGCCAAACAAGCCGCCGCCTACTACGTTACTCGGATGGGCTTTGAAAGAATAGCCTACCGAGGCCTCGAGACCGGTTCTCGAATTCTGGCTTCGCATGTTGTTCGGAATGGAGATGTCACCTTTATCCTCACATCACCGCTTCAAAGCTCAGATTGCAAGATAGCCTCGCTATCCGAGGAGGACCGGGAGCTGCTTCGTGAGATGCAAGATCATCTGAAGACCCATGGTGACGCGGTCCGTGATGTTGCTTTCGAAGTGGACGATGTTGCTGCAGTATATGATGCTGCCGTAGCCAAGGGTGCGCATGCTGTCCAGCCACTAAAGACGGCGAGCGACGAATTCGGCCATGCAACGTATGCTCAAATTCGAACGTACGGAGATACCATCCATACTTTGATTGAGCGTCAGCAGTATAAGGGTGCCTTTCTCCCAGGATATCGAGCTGTCACTGAAGTCGAGAAGACCGCCAAGTACTTACCAAAGGTCGATTTGATGCATGTCGATCATTGCGTCGGTAACCAGGACTGGGATGAGATGGAAGCGGCATGTGAATACTATGAGAAGACCCTCGGCTTCCACAGATTCTGGTCGGTTGACGACAAGGACATCTGCACAGACTATTCCGCGCTGAAATCAATTGTCATGGCCAGTCCGGATGAAAAGATCAAGATGCCGATCAATGAGCCGGCGAAGGGGATAAGGAAATCGCAGATTGAAGAGTATGTCGACTGGTACAATGGGGCTGGTGTGCAGCATATCGCCCTGAGGACTAACGACATCATCTCCACTGTCACCAACATGAGAGAGCGAGGGATCGAGTTCATCAGCGTACCTGATACTTACTATGCGTCAATGGCGAAACGACTCGAAAATGCCGGTATGAAGCTCAACGAAGACTTCGCGGCGCTGAAAGAGCTGGGCATCCTGATCGACTTCGATGAGGGTGGGTATCTTCTGCAATTGTTCACCAAACATCTGATGGACAGACCAACCGTCTTCATCGAGATTATTCAGAGGAACAATTTCTCCGGATTTGGTGCTGGTAACTTCAAAGCTCTCTTTGAAGCGATTGAGAGGGAGCAAATGGCTCGTGGTAACCTGTGATGTTGAGATTCGGGAACTTTTGAGCATAGTTTGATCTGAACATCGAACAAGAAGTTATTTCATGGTGCTTCAAGTTAGTCCTGCAGATAGTGATGTCGCTTTAGCCAGCCATGTAGTCTCCGTAATGACCATCATGATCATGATTAAGCTTTTCAATGTTGGTGATCCTGCACTTGTTCGCAGAAGGGGTGAAGCAGAGATCGAAAAGCGCGAAACTCAGAGAGAGCTTTAATTAATAAACCCGGAGATTGGCGCCTATCTTCATTGGGAGGCGGCTCACTAGGCATTAAACCAATCCCCACCACCTAAAACTCACCTTTAGTACTTAATCTGTCTTCTACTTCTACCCTTGCGCCTCAAAATGACTCTTATTGTTTGCTGACAACGTTTTCCGGTAGAAAGATGCTCAGGGACATGTGTCAAACTCACGAGCTGCTTGGGGGTAGTTCTGCGAAATGAGTGATAGTACGCCGCCACCAACACGCGTTCGACAAGCGTGTGAACCTTGCAGGTAAGCCCATATGTATCGTCGAGGAGACCTTTGGTGTTGATGGAATCACCAGAAGGAAAAAGACAAAATGTCCTGGCGAGAGACCAGCCTGCTCTTTTTGCACCCGTCTCAATCAGAGATGCACCTACCTTCCGAGCAGCGACACCCCGGTTGCAAGCAGCCAGAGGGAGCACCGGGTTACCAAGGCGAAGGTCTGCTATCAACGATACTCATAGCCCAGTCGCTGACGGTCTGGCATAGCCGGATAGGGTCCATTCCACGGGACGGGTTGACAGATTGGAAGCCCGAGTTGAACAGATTATGGAGGCGGTCAAGTATGTACTGCAGCGAGCTGCTAGACTTCGGAATCCGTACTAAGTTTGCAGCACACTTGTCGAAAGACAATCGGCAGAAGGCTTCGCAGGAGATTCTAGTCGTCCTTCAACACCACTTCAGAGCTCACCACGACTACCGGAGCCACATAGTGTTGCGCAAGGCCAACGCCTAAAGTTTGATGAGTCCCGAAGGTAGGGCCAACGCAAGCCAAATAGCCAGGAATGCTCGGTGACACTACCCAGGCCGTACCCTCCTTCAGATGTCCTCCAATCGCTGGCAGACCATTACCAGGTGTGGATAGCCGATCAACCTCTGCCACTTTTCGACGTTGCTACCCTTCACACTCAGGTGGGCAGATTCTCTGCTGGGCTCCTGAATGCCTTTCTCGCAGTCACGGTTCGATTCTCCAAGGACGGGTTTTATGAGGGTGTCACCATGAAGGCTGTAGAGTTCTACGAGAACTCCGCGCGGAACATTCTCTTCAAGCAGATCGCAGAACCTACAGGCTCTTTAGACCTCTTGCAGTCATTCTGCTTGCTTTGTCTAAGCGAAATCTATGGTTCGTTTCCAAATTGGCCATGCAACTCGAATACTGACCATCTTCGTGACAGACGGAAAGATGGTCCGAGCATGGATGGCCTCCAGCATAGCCGCGAGAGCATTCATCTGCTCTAACCTGGCAATGGCAGATTCTGGCCGGGTTCCGACCCGGAGGACCGAGCTGTCGCGATGTTGCTGGAGTCTGTTCATCCTTGATCGGATTCATGGCAGCAGTCTGCGAACACTACCAGCGATCTCTGATACAGCAATACTCCCTGAAGCCCCACCAAGTAGCAAGCAACCATTATTCGCCAGTATGACCGGAGAGGCGACAGAGATTCGGATACTTGACGGAAGAGATGATGGCATCGGCTCATACGCTTTACAATTGCTAACGACTTGGGGTCGTCTGATGACTTACTTGAAGACCATCAAGCAAGGTAAACTGGAAGATGCATGGTCAGCAAACTCCGAGTACCAACAAATCAAGTCAGAAATGTCCAGATTTGAAACAATCTTTCCAGAGGTCCACAGATTCAAAAATGCAAAGTTCCACGAAAGGTCAAGCACGGATTTAACGACTCATCGATCGTACTGGGCATCTTGGATCTTCGAGCAATGTCTCTACCATGCCATACATTGCACGTTGAACCATCCCTTCCTCCATGTTGCTCGCATGCATGGGCAACATAGACTTCGATCTCCATCCTTCCTGCAGCATGCTGTCGACCAAACAATCTTGCATTCAACATGGATGGTCCAGCTTCTCAATCTGGCCGAGGAAAGAAGCTTCTTGATATCTGACCCTTTCATCGCTCATCTTGCCTCGATGATTGCCACGGCACAGTTCTTTCTGCGATTTTCAAAAGACGAATCCACGGCTGTGCGGGCAACGAGAGACTTTGAGGCACTCCAGCGTTTTGTGGAGGGCATGGCATTCACATATCCGCATCTCGTCCACACGGTAAGCCGTTCCGTTGCTGCTCTTTCGCAGTATGCTGCTCAAGACTGATATTCGATGGTAGAACACGAAGCTATCAAAGCTCGCCCAGCTTGCTGCACCATACAACGACTCCGCACGCCCAGTACAACCGCCAAAGGTTGAGACAGCCTTGCTATGGGATCTGCTGGACTACGCTGTGTCCTCGTCGCCCAATGTCAGCACTGGAGGTCCTGCAGATGATGTTGAATTGAGCGTAAACACTCAGTTCCTCCTGCCGATGGATCAAACTACGCCTAGATCCGCAGCGGGTGTCGTTGCATCAGGGCCCAATGCTCCGCTGGCCTTCTCACCCAATTTCTGGGATGATTCCGCATTCGCATTCGACATGGCTGACTTCTCAAACCTTCCTGATATGTCGACATTGACGATGCCGAAGGACGCCTGGGTCAATGGCCTTCTATGAAGGTGGTAGCCAAGTGCAAGGCCGCAATCGGAGTTCAGGATTGTACCACGTTGTTGCGTGCCGAGGCGAGTCCGAATGGCGGTAGAACTGCGGCAAATTGTCTGCGTCTCTCCGCATTTTGGCTGCACGTATCTTGTCATCGACTCCATCTTTTTACACATCGTCCATCTCTTCCAGCCAGTCACAAATACTCAGACGCGGGCGACATTTAGCCAAAATGCTCCGGACACCTTCACGGCCATGTCGGTCCCACCGCCGCTTGCGATCTACGTCCGCCGATGCTGCCTCGTTTCTGCCAAGCGACAAAAGAAGACCGACGGTCCGCGACTAGCTAGGGAGGAAATGGCAGGAGAGCAATGATACAAAATATATAAGAGTTGGAACTGAGTGCTGCTGCAAAAATGGCTGCAAGAACATTTCTCCAAGCTGTGGCAAATCATGGCCGCTTTTCTTACCACTGTGGCCACTACCGCTAGCCTGCTGAGCATCTTTGCCAGCCTGGTGAACGCAAGATCAACCCTTTCAATACAAGAGCGAGATGTTACGCTCCCACCAATTCCTGGTAGTCCTCAGATAATCACCAATGGTGCTTTCACCAATGCCACGTATGGCTGGGAGTCCTCTCCAACAGGCAAGATCCAGAATGGTCTGTACTGCATCACTGTCCCATCAGGATCAGCGCCAGGCAACAGCAGCTATTTGAAGACGACATACCAATTTTTGGAGACCAAGAACGATGTCTATACGGTCAACTTCACGGCAAGCTCGTCCGTGGGGTTTGATATCATTGTGCAAACTCCAGACCCTCCATTGGACCCCAACTTGAATACCACCGCTCCCTTGACGACAACGCCACATCCTTTCTCCTTCACTTTCAGCCCTGCCAATCAAGCACCCAATGCCACTCTCGAGTTCGACCTTGGTGGTGCACCCGCAGAGGCACAAGTGTGCATTGGAGATGTGAGCTTGAAACGCATTGATCGAAGCGGCTATGTGCAGTTTGTCGGTCCAGCTCTGAAGGTCAATCAGCTAGGCTACTTGCCCCAAGGACCAAAACTTGCGACATTGGTTACGAACAATACACAGGCTGTGACTTGGTCGTTGCTCAGCTCGTCAGGCAATACTGTGGCAAGCGGAAAGACAACTCCAAAAGGCATGGATGCGGCATCTGGCCAGGTGGTGTCCACGATTGATTTCAGCAACATCACACAAGAGGGAGATGGATATGTGTTGACCACTGGCAATGCGAGCAGCTATCCATTCACCATCTCGTCGACGGTATATGATACATTGCGGCAGGATTCTTTCCTCTTCTTCTACCAGCAGCGCAGCGGTATCGCGATTGACGCGGCATTGGCAGGCTCTCAGTATGCCAGAGCAGCAGGTCATGTCCAAGTCCCACCGAACCAAGGTGATGTCCAGGTCCCATGTCAAGCTGTTCATGACTCAATGATCGCCTATCTTGAACCATGGACATGCAATTACACATTGAATGTGACACAAGGATGGTATGATGCTGGAGACCAAGGCAAATATGTGGTCAATGGAGGTATATCGGCCGCACAGCTGCTCATGGAATACGAACGGACTCTGCACATTGCTAATGCCACTAACGCCCTCATTGATGGCTCGTTGCGAATACCAGAACGTAACAATGGTATCCCGGACATTCTTGACGAGGCTAGATGGGAGATTGACTTTTTGTTGAAAATGCAGGTATGTTGGATACTGAAATCCTCCGAGGATTCTGCCATCTCCATGTGCTGACGAGTCGTTCAGGTACCCGCTGGCTCTCCTCCACAGTTGTTCAACGGCAGCATGATTGATATGTCTGGCCTGGCACATCACAAAATGCATGACAATCAGTGGACTCCTCTTCCCACCGATCCATCACAAGATCCAAAGCGTCGTGAACTTCACAGACCGAGTACCGCCGCCGCGCTCAATCTTGCAGCTGTTGGTGCTATGGCTGCTCGTTCTTTCGCCAAGTACGACAGCGCCTTCTCGCAACAATGTCTCCAAGCAGCGACGACAGCCTACGCCGCAGCAAAGAAGAACCCAGCAATCCTGGCCCCAAGCACCGATTGGGATCTGGGTGGCGGAGCATACAACGACGACGATGTAACAGATGAGTTCTACTGGGCCGCAGCGGAATTGTACCTCACTACAGGCCAACAACAATATCTTACCGATCTGACCAACAACACCTACCACACTGCCAATGTATCAACCCTATTCAGCATCCCCGGCGGCTTTTCTTGGGGCTCAGTCGCCGCACTAGCACAGCTCGACCTGGCGACCATCCCAAGCAATATCTCCAACCACTCTGCAATCGTGCAATCCGTACTGGACGCAGCAGATATGTACCTCGCTGTCCAGCGCAACACCAGCAACGGATACGGAGTGTTCCTGAATTCGTACCCATGGGGTTCCAACAGCAACAACCTCAACAACGTCCAAGTCGTTGCGACCGCGTATGACCTGAGTGGCAACACCACGTACAGAGATGCAGCTCTTCAGGGGATCGACTATATCCTTGGCCGCAACGCCCTTGCTTTCTCGTACATCCGCAATTACGGCACAAACTATGTGCAGAACGTCCACTCGCGGCTTTATGCGCACGAACTCAACGACCAAGTACCCCAGGCGCCGGCTGGCGCTATGTCCGGCGGCGCGAATGAAGATGCGAGTGACCCCCCTGCCGATGATGTTCTCCAGGGGTGCAAGCCGCAGTTGTGTCATGTGGATGATGTGAACTCGTACAGCACTAACGAGGTGGCCATTAACTGGGGTTCGGCACTGGCGTGGGTGGTTGGATGGGCTGCAAGTCAAGCTTGATCAAGCTGGTAGGAATCGTTTACAACGTGCGTATAGTATGTTGGTAATGGACGTCCTCCCGCGAAGCCCCGAATCTTCACTCATCCTCGGTTTTGGGCCCGGCCCCGCGAGGCCCTGAATCTTCTCAGGCCCTGCGAAGCCCCGTGAAGCCCTGAATCTCCGCTCATCCTCGGTTTTGGGCCCGGCCCCGCCAGGCCCTGAATTGTCTTAAGCCCTGTGAAGCCCTGATATTCACTTAGGCTAGGCGTAGACCCTGGCCCTAATGTATATAAGCTTTGAATTTATGCTAGACTATCGTTAGGTATGGTATCTCTACCTCTTGCCTCCTTGTATTTCCTAACAGTAAGTCTATGGCACGGAATTTTGTAAAGTCTTGCAAAAGTAGAATTCGCTTACTATATTCACATATCTACTGGTTGTCTACGTGTCTTTAGTGTACTAATATGCAGATGAACCTTTTATACACTTGGTCTATGCTGCATGACCGTTCCCCACGGCCTTTTTGTTCCCCTTACCCAGCGTCTCTTCAGTAGTCCGGACAATGATATCAAAAGCATTCCTCACATATTTCTCCTCGGCATAGGCATTACCACTAACAACCCGAATGAATGATTTTCCCGCCGTACTGCTGCAAGTGAGGAACACCTCGCCGCGCTCATTGATCAGATCACCAATCTGTTTGGTAAGCGTATTTGCAGCCTGCTCGCGCTGCTGCTCCGCCGAAACCTGCGGCACAAAACTTGCGTCTGTTTCCGACGCGCTGGTTGTTTCTGCGGATGGCACAACATCAGGCCGCACGCGGAAACACGTCAGACCAAACTGGGGTGTTGTCACAATCTCAAAGAGATCATCCCGCTTGCGCACCAAACCGGCAAACGTCTCGCCAAGTCCGACCGTCCTGCGGATGTGCGCGCGCAGACCTTCCAGACCGTACGTCCGTAGGACGAACCAGATCTTCAATGCGCGAAATCGTCGGCCCAATGGGATCTGCCAGTCTCGATAGTCGGTCACGAGTCCAGCGTCGGAGTGCTTGTTGACGTAGTATGCCGCCGAAATGCTCAGTGCGCGGGTGAGATGGTTGCGGTCCTGGACGAACAGACAGGATGCGTCGAAGTTGACGAGTAGCCATTTGTGCATGTTCATGTTGAAACTGTCGGCTATGGACATGTGGTGGGAGTGCTGGGAGGAGTATTCCGGACAGACTAGTGCGGCGCCGGCGTACGCCGCGTCGACATGAACCCAGAGATCCTTGTGTTTGGCGAGCACGCCGGCGAGGCTGGCGAAGTCGTCGACTGCGCAGGTTGATGTCGTGCCGAGGGTGAGGGTGATGTAGTATGGTTCCAGGCCTTCGGAGGCGCATTGAGCCAGTGCGGATTCGAGGTCTGAGCCGGTCAGGGACAGGCCGTTGGATAGGGATGTCGGGATGGCGCGGAAGCGTGTCCCGGCTATTAGTGCGCCTTTCTGCGTGGATGAGTGCGTTTGGTCGGAGGCTAGGGCCACGAGACGGGAGCGTAAGTTGGAGATGCGGTCTTCGCGTTCTGGACTGTCAGGGGCGAGACCCTCGGCGTCGGCTTTGGCGTGGAGGTACCGTTCGCGTGCGGCGACCATGCATGTTACTACGGCTTCGGAGGCGGAGCCTTGAATCGTGCCGCCGCCGCCGGAGGGCGAGGTGCTGAGAAAAGCGGGCGGGAGGTCAAATGCTTGGGCCAGCCAGTCCATTACTACGGTTTCGAGTTCTGTGCAGGACGGACTGCAGAGCCAATTGAATGCTGGGGCGGTGAAGGCGGCGCTGTACATCTCGCCTAGCATTGATGGGTAGGTGACGCTGGCGGGGAAGAAGGCCATGAAGTTGGGGGATTGCCAGTGCGTGAGGCCGGGCATGATTTTGGAGGAGATGTCTGGTTGGATTTCGGACCATGGTTGAGGTTTCTCGGGGGCTGTTTTGGAAAGTTGAGGTGCTAGGAAGCCTGGTTTGATGGATGGGAGGACCGGGTGGTTTGTGATGTTTTGATTGTATTCGATGACTGTGAAGAGTTAGAGTCGGGTTGGTATAGGCATCAGGAGAGTGGGACATACTCTCTTCTATGGCAGCGTGGGCTGCCTTTCGAAACTCGTCGGCGTCCATAGCTGATGGTCTAGGTCGATGGAAAGGTTTCTTAAATATATGAGGAATGGAAGGGTTCCGTGATAGTAGTGGGCGAAGAAGTGCCCGTTCAAACATATACCCAACAGACTTACGAAGCCTTGACGGAAATGTCGTTGATATATATGGACAAATGCCCGACGGCGAAACCAGATGACAGCCCTATGCACGCCCTTTGAAGATGACAGGAGGTTTACAATGTGGGAGACGGTTCGTGTGGTGTTCATGAGAAGAGGCGGAAGCAATCCGCGCAAAAAGCTCAATTATGTCTTGTGATTGAGCCAGACCTCACAGCCTTGTCAAGATGACCTTGCAGCATGGAGGCAAGGAAATATGTTTATCCTTTTTCACAAAGGACTCAAGTTACATGGATGGCGCAGCTGACCTTTCATTCGCCTTCTGTGATATTATTCAGGTCCTGTACATGCGAAAGCTTTGTCGATGTCAATCGTCCATTTCGGGCAGGTCGTCCCATTCCGGTTAGGCGTACGCTGAGATTATGTAGAGGACAAGCCTTGCGCGGAATTGCCTCGAGTTGCACCATTTGTCTGTGTATCTCTGCTCAAGTCTCTTCAAACACAAAGACACCCTTTCCGGGCCTGAAACCTCCTAGGGTTCCTTGTACAGCTGCCTTGAGCGTGTCGACTTCTGTCTCCCATCCCCATTTGCACTCTTGTACAGGTATATCTTTAAATTTTCGTGCCCTCGTAAGACGAAGTACATCATCGACGGTCTGCTTCTTCTGCTCTGGGTTGCGGTCACTCCATTTGCTGACCCAAAATCCAGTGAATGAAATGTCCTTGAAGATCAATAGTGATGCAGGATGTGCCAGAGGCTGCTTGCTCATGGCACCGTATGTGACCATGGTGGCTCCAGGACTCAAGAATTTTGCCAATGCCGTAGCTGGCTTACCACCCACGCAATTCAACCCGACCTTGATCTGTTCTCGACCACCGTGTGTCCATTCCTTGATCTGGTCCTTGATTTCTCTGCTCATTAGCTCTTCTTCTGTGATGACCTTGGTCGCTCCAATGTCCAACAGATCCTGCTTGAGCTTTTGCTCTTCCTCTTTATTTTCACGGCCTCGTATGACATTGATGCTCTTGAAGCCCCATTCTTTGCCCAGCTGGATAGCCGCTCGGCCAACACCGCTGTTTGCGCCGTTCTGAATAAACCATTCGTCTCCCATAAAGTTCCATTTCGCTGAATCGAGCAACATGCGGTAGGCTGTGCAAGGATTGACCGACACCGTTCCAACTTGTAACGGGGTCAGCCCCTCTTTGTTATCAATCTTCAAAAGTTGACTCTCGTCCACAGCCATATGTGTTCTCCACGTTCCTTGTCCCGTGCTCTTCATTATGACCCAGTCACCTTTGCTCAGGGATTTGACACCGGATCCCGTGCTGATGACCTCTCCAACTCCTTCATTGCCCGCAACTGCAGCGGCTTCCGAGGTTCCAAGGGCGGTATTCATCTCGGGCTTCGCAGGGTAGACGCCCTGGATCTGATTCACGTCTGCTGGGTTTATTGGCGCAACAAGCATTCGCACAACTACACTCGAGCCTGCGGCGGGTGATATAGAGTGACCGTGTATCGATAAGACATCTTTGGGTTCGCCATACTTGGAGTAGACTAACGCTTTGGCTTGGGTATAACCGTAACTGCTGATTGCTCGTGAACGGTCACAAGCAGAGCTCCGCAATTTGTTCCGACATAGCAGCCGCCAGCTTTGTGCGAGAAGTGATCGTGAGGCTGCCTTGAGAGGCTGTGAGGGACGTACTGAAGTGGCCATATCATGGATGGCTTCTCTCTAGCAGCATCTGATCACATTGCAGCTTTGCAGGGTAGATTTCCGCAGCTCCGCATCAACAACAATTCTTATGAGGCGACGTCATATTCGGTCTCGGCTAAGTTACCAATCTGGTCGCAAGACTTAAGGTACAGTTACTAGTGACCCCTTCGATCACTGAGTTGTCATCACACTAGTTTCCTTCTCAATTGATTCTTACCGAGTACAAGTATCAGCCTTTCAAACACGAACAGAAGTGATTTGTGCAGAATACGAGATGGGGTAGGCCAAAATCTCCCAAGGACATGCTGATTCGCTAGCACCATTTCCCCAACAGGGAAATAGTCCGGCAGGTGGACTGGCAGATTTCTACTCTAGACACGGAATGTGCCGTGGAGCTGACACCTACCTCGTATCTACGCCCTATAAACAGCCTGGACAATGTCTCAGGCACAGATCCCCGGCATAGGCGAGCGACTGCCCAGCCCATCAACGACAAGCAGCAATGCTAAAGCCGACCTCCCTGCTCGCTTCCAATTCCATCAACTTACTCTTTTTAGGAGCCTCGATGTCGCCGTCCAATTTGACTCACTGGTGAATGGCGAGTGTGAACGTGAAACAGCCTCGAGAGCGCGGATATAAGCAGCACTTGCTGTCATGGCGAAGCGGACCAAGTGTGCGTGTTCGATCAAGGGCTAGAAACGTGAAATCTCACACTCCACGGAAAAATGAGCCTGGAGATCTCAAGTCCAAAACTGGAGTATTCAGGGTAAAGGACCAGTCTACAGGCGAGGCTGATCACGTTCGGGGTCAGCCGGTGATTCCATCTGCCTTAGTAAAGCCTGAGCAGTTCATCAAACCCTTTCAAATCGAATATGCACTAGCCCCTGCCTTGTCACTGTGTAAGTTGACTCAGCAAGCGTTCAGCATGGTTCTTGCCTACTAACAGTCAACTAAGACATTCGCGACGTGAGTCCAAGTTTTCATCGTCGTCAATACCGCCAACCGGAGGGCGTCGACGGCAGTCTCTTGCAGTCGGTGGTGCCCTTTGTCATGACCCATGACGTGGTTCAATACTCCTGTGGCGCCGTCACCCTCCTTGTGCAGGACTTTACCCGGACGTGCATCCCACGTCTTACCCCACAAGTATACCAACTTCTCGAAAAGACATATGCCGCGTTGAGACGGAGTATCGCCGAAGGACGCTCGTCTCTTGATGCCACCATCTGGGGCATCGAAGCCCTGGTCGCGGTCTGGAACTTTCTGGGTGAATATGAACGGACCGCCATCCACGTCAAGGCTATGCAAGACCTCTTAGATGCGTACGGAGGTTACGAAGCCCTAGCTTTCGACGGCTTTCTCGCTTGGACTGTCAAGTCCTATTTCAGCCACTTCAAGGCCATGAAAGTAGTGCACGCAGAGACCAAGAATATCGACCTCAAACTTCATGCACTTGCGGACGCCACATACTGCGATCAAGCCAGCCGCACAATGTCGAACGTGCCCAAGGGCCTACGTACAATCATTGCCAACTATACGCTAACATATCAATGCATATCGTTGATAGGAACAATATCAGACTGGGACATTCAGTGGCGGAACGACCCCTTATCAAAACAAGTTGACGAGGATCGCCATCTGCATGTGGCAAGATGTGTCAACCTGCTTCAAACCTCAGACTCGGCATATCAGCACGATTTGCTGGTGAGCTTGGCCCTCATATCCTACTGCTGCTACAGGGGCAGTGAGATAAACTCGTGCTGGATTGTCAATTGCTATGTCCAGATATGCTGCAAGAGCTTGATGGGCTTGAACTTTGGCACCTGTGACCCAGCTCTGGTCATGTGGGTGGCTAGAATGCTAAGAGCTGTCTACGGGTCAGACAACATGTCTTGTACTTTCTCAAACCGTCTGATGGCGGCAGCAATGGCACGACGTCCGTTAACTCAAGTACCAGGTGTGAGCGACTGCGATAGGTTCTTCTGGGATGATTCGCTGAGGGAAAATCTGAGAACGAGCTACAAGCGGTAGTCTCACAATCAACATATTTGGCATATGTCTGGTTGCGATGCAACCTGAGTTGACAAGAGGCGCGACGGTCGAAGCATGGTTGGAAGGATTTTTCGTTCAAGCGTACGAGCATAGGCGTTGGTGGCTGGCACGGATAGACATGGTGCTCGTGAAGCCACTCAATCCCTCGAGTGGGCAGGAGATATTCGGCTATGGTAATTAAAAGTCACTATACCTCTCGATATCGTTCTATGTTTGGATGTCGTGAGGATAGGAGTGAAAACATCTCCTTCCACTCTTGCGCGACGATTGTACTTGCCTTAGTTCGTATTTCGTATTTTCTCCAACGACGCGTTTAGATTTCCAACTGCGACGCGTAAAGTACCAGCAAGACTCACAAGAACCCACCAACTCTTCCCTCCATCATCACTGCGCTTTCGACTACGCCGCAACCATGGCGGATGTAGGCCCTGTTCACGGGTACAGCGATGCCAACAGAGCCTTCCTACAAGCTTTCCTTGCCCAAAGTGTCCTTACTCTAGAGACAGCGAGACCGATCTTGGCTGCCATCCTAACACATCGAGACGGGCGTGAGGTAGAGCCAGAAGATGTCACCGCTGACGATTTCAACGTGTACATTGCGGAGGCAAATCGAAAACTATCCCCTCTTGACCTCGAAATCCGCAGCACATTTCACCAGCAGACTAGAGATCGTATCTATGCTCTGGTCAACACGACGAGTGATTCACTTACACAACTCGCTACTACGTACTCAGCCGATGAGATCGTCTACCTCAAGAAACTCTTGGACGCAATGTTCGATGGACAAAACAACAAGGGCAAGCGGGAAGCTATGTGTTTGAGCGGCATCGAAGCCATTCAAGTTGGACGATCGCAGAGCAGGCGCGAGACACAAAATGGAAATGCGACACAATCGAGCGCAGGCATGCTTGGTGCTAGAGACGCCGAGGTCATGCTCACCAAACTCCTCGAGGAGGGTTGGTTGGAGAAGAGTAGACAAGGCTTCTACAGCTTGAGTCCACGGGCCTTGATGGAGTTGAAAGGATGGCTGGTGGACACATACAACGATGAGGATGAGGACGGCGAGAAACGAGAGAAGATCAAGTTCTGTCACGCTTGCAAAGAGATTGTCACCGTGGTAAGTGCTTTCCCTTTCCAACTTAATGGTTTCAAGCTGATGAATTGTGCAGGGCCAAAGATGTCCACGCCGCGAATGCCCATGCCGATTACATGACATCTGTACACAGAATTTCTTCCGCATGCACCGGTCCCAGACTTGTCCTGTTTGCAAGACAGAATGGGATGGTCAACATTATGTCGGAGAGAAGGCTATCACGACTTCAGATAGTTATCAGAATGGCCGACGCAAGAGCGGGCACAGGCATCGAACAGATGCAACGACGGAAGCTAACGCCGAGGAGGATACTTGAGACACTCCGAGGACATTGCGGCAAACAACGACAAGACCAAAGATAGTCGGACATGGTCGATGGCCGGCGTTTCTCGACATTCTTGGATTCTGAGTACGGTCCAAGCGCCCTTGCCATTGCTATCGCACCCTATCTCCACAGGCCACCCTAATACTCACGGCGCGTTACCTCGATGGCCCTGCAAGACCGCACAGTTGATGGGCACCATGTTCAGGCTCCGCCACGAAATGTCTGGTCCCGGCGACCTCGCGCCAAGCTTGCCAGATGAAAGCAACGTCGGTCACCATTTCTCTGGAAAGTCCGGTTATTCTGGCTCAATTTCGTCAATATCCAGCCGTATGGGGAGCGAACCGCCACGGACCGGGGCAAAGGCGTCAGCTCCTACATCGAAATCCAGTCCAACACTAAGCTGGTTTACGATAGGCGGGGAAACATCTCCCACAGTGAGTCTTCAACACTACCACGCAGCTTCCTCCAACAGGCTCTTCGGGGCCGCCGAGGGTCTGATGAATGGATCACTCAACCATTTGAGCTTTGCCAAATTCCGCCAATGGCACTGCGACAGATACCACTTGACGGTCAAAGCGTTTCGTGGGGATGTTATCCGACGGGCAAAATCTTTACCACCTACCCCGTGCTTTCGATATATGGCCCGTGCAGTGGACTCTCCAAATAGCAAAGCTCCATCTTGTGACTGCTCAGAATGTTGGAGCCAGGGAGAAGCCGAAGGAAATGGTGATCTCTTGACGGGCCTTCCCATTATGAGGTTACTTCCGCAGCCCTACTGTGGACGATTCACCCCTCAGTGTTTTTGGTCCAGTGATTTCACTGCTACTGTTCTGAGTACCATTTCTTCGGTATCGGTAGTATCAAGATTTGTACCATGGAAATGGTACAGCAACTCTTAGAACAGGCCTCTTGGTTGTGTGCTGTCGATGAAGGATATAAGTATGACCCGAATTGCAGGTTTACGTTCTATTCTTCATCAACAACTCTCGCAAGCAACAACAAGCAACAAGCACAATCACTCAGCACCAAATCAATCAAATCCTCTTCAGCATTCTTCGAACAGCCCCAATAAGGCAACATCGAAACTCCCCATCACTTCGCATTTCAAACACTCAAAATGCAGATCAAGACAGCCGTCATCGCCGCTCTTCCAGCTCTGGGCGCTCTCGCCGTTCCCACTGGTTCATCTGGCAATAACCCTGATGCAACCTTCCCTGCTGTCTATGGCTTGATCGTCGGAGAGGATATTCAACCATTCCACTTCGAGAGCATCAATGCCAACGCCAACAAATTTTGGATCAATCTGCCCCAGACTGCGACGTCTTGCCCATACACTGGTACCGACCAAGCCGATTTTTGCCCTCCAGGCAACGAGACCGCCTTCATTGGGTCTGGATCGTTGGCTGCCTCCGTTCCAGGTGGTCAGCAAATCTACGTTGACACAACTGGTGCTTTGATGTACACCACCGCTCACACTCACGTCATCCCCAGCGGCGCTGTGTCTTACCCATTCACCTACACCTTGCCCGGGGGTGCCCAATACGGTTCAGTCAGCACCCGCGCATTCGGCGCTGATGGGTTCATGGCATGCCCAACCCACGGCAGCATTGCTTATCAGGTGTTTGCGAGCTTCCCTGAGGCGCAAGTTCCATTAGGCAATGTCAACGACTGTGTGCCTCTCGCGCCTTTGGCTGTCCCATACACCGCGGGTAACTATGCTGCCTGGCAATACATCTAAGCCACCAATTGAGAGGACTGGAAGGGTTATGGTTGTTGCTTAGGCTGAGAACATTGTGACTGTTGATTTGTCTTGTATAGGGTTCCGGGGCATTGCATTGGCATTGATTGACACTGAAGCATAGCGGGAAAAAATTGAGTATAGCATAGCATAGCGCACGGTTAGGAACATAAGTAATCGTTATAGGTAATCACATCATATCACATAAAAGCTCCAAGTACCTCCCAGGGCTTGTAAAGGACTTCTTGCATGTATCTTACAATTAATGCAATAACTGCCGCCAACAAGTGTGGAGTCTGTGGAGGACCGGGGTAACTGATATGATCCTGCTGTTCAGGCAAGTCCAACCTTCCTGGAGAAGATATTTAGGTCAAAATGCAGTACGTATGCAAGCCGGAATTCCGCACGTTGCGGTCAGTGGCTGCCAATGACAGCACCTGAGACGCACCTGGTCATGTGGATGAGGAGTTTTAATCATTCTCTCCATCGTAGTATTTGTGTATGTCATAACGCCGGCCGGCCTCACCTGTGGCGTAAGTTAGAGTCATCGTTGATAGGTGACCGCCGTCTCTCCGCCTCCACAAAACGCCTCCAAGGCCATCCATTAATCCATATCCAGTAGGTAGAGACAAAAGAGCATCGTCTCCGCACGTTCCACCCAATGAAGTCATTGTGGAAGCTATTAAATGGTAGTTCGGCAAATGGAGGCTTGGAAGTGACTGACCTGCAAACAAGGTCACGCATGGTCAATGTAACTTCTACCACAATATGCGGGGGATGCGACCTGCATGCTTTAAATCAATGGGTCATTGTACATGTACACATTGCTCCCATCGAATGACCGTCCGCGCTCGATTGAGGTCTCTTGCATTTCCTGCAACTTCGGCTACTTAATATCTCGCTAAAGCTTGCCTCGGTACTTCTGTTCACCGTGAAGCACCTAGTTTAAGAGAGGGTATTGTTCATATAAATTCGGCGCTTTCACATCTGGCAACTTCTTCCACGGGCAGCGGTGCCATAAGTGTTCAAGGTAAGGCTCTTCGTGGAAGTCAAAAACGTTAAAAAAGCTAAATTCCGCATTTCAGATGAAGGGCAAGATTGACGCTCTCATCTCCTTGCTTACCGTTGGGTTGTTGTCCTTCGTAGCATCTGCTCAGTCCGGCAATGCATCGACGGTGTACAAGACTCGCTTTCCGGGTGTGACATGGGACGCTACCAATTGGATACTCAGCACGACCAACCTTGACCAAGGTCACTACCAATCTCGAGCGTCGGTCGCAAATGGGTACCATGGTATCAATGTCGCGGCCCTCGGTCCCTTCTTCGAAGCCGACACTCCTGTGGCTGGAGACGATATCAATGGTTGGCCACTATTCCAGCGACGGCAGACTTTTGCGACGGTCGGCGGCTTCTGGGACTCTCAAGCTACCACGAATGGCACCAACTTTCCTTGGCTATCGCAGTATGGCGGGGACAGTGCTATCAGTGGCATCCCGCACTGGAGCGGCCTAGTCGTGGACCTCGGTGGAAGCAACTTCCTGGCTGCCGCTACCAATAACTCGACCATCAGCAATTTCAAGTCGAGCCTGGACATGAAGAATGGTCTCATGAACTGGGCTTTTACGTGGTCACCGAGTGGCCATGGTTCGTTCAACGTGTCCTACCAGCTGTTTGCTCACAGACTCAATATCAACCAGGCGGTTGTCACGTTGAACATCACTGCCGCAAATGCAACCAATATTACCATTGCTAATGTCCTCAATGGGGACTGTGCGGTGCGAACGACTCCAGGGCAGACAGGAGTGGACTCTTCCAGCGCAGATCTGATTTACAGCTCTGTGTCACCCGATGGAGTGTCCAATATCACGGCATGGGTATATGCTACTGTCAACCACACCGGTGCAACTGTCGGCTCTGCGCAAAAGCTCACCACAAGTCGTCCGTATCTCGGCACGAATCAAACCTCGATCGCCTCGACATACAACGTCAGCTTGCAAGCCGGTAAGGTAGCGACATTCACGAAATTTGTTGGCATCGCTTCGACGGACGGCTATCTCCAACCACGTGCGGTGGCTAGGGACGCAGCCCTCAACGCACAGAAGGCTGGATACACCGCTTTATTGCAAAGTCACACAGCAGAGTGGAATGCAAACTTTCCTTCGACATCAGTGGACGACTACTCCTACCCACAGAACGGAAGTCTACCCAGTGACCCATACATTATCGAGTCTGCCATCGTCGCTGTTGTCAATCCGTACAGTCTGCTGCAAAACACGATTTCTGAGAATGCTCTCAACGCATCTAGCAACGCTCCGATCAACAGCCACAGCATTGCCGTTGGCGGCTTGACCTCGGACTCGTACGCCGGACAGATCTTCTGGGACGCCGAAGTTTGGATGCAGCCAGGTCTAGTAGCTGCATTCCCAGCAGCAGGACAAGGCATCGCCAACTATCGCATCCAACGGTACCAGCAGGCACAAGCAAACGTCAAGACGGCGTACCAGTCATCACAAAACAAAACCAACTTCTCATCCAACGCAGCTATATTCCCCTGGACCAGCGGTCGTTTCGGCAATTGCACTGCCACTGGACCCTGCTGGGACTACGAATACCACATCAACGGCGACATCGGACAAGAGTTCACAAACTACTGGGTCGCATCGGGCGATACATCTTTCTTCCAGGATCAATTGTACCCAATCTACGACTCCTTGGCAACAATGTACTCGGAATTGCTCGTCAAGAACGGCTCGCAATGGTCGTTGATGAACATGACCGACCCAGACGAGTACGCGAACCACGTAGACGACGGGGCGTTCACCAACGCTTTGATCTCGCAACATTTGACAACAGCCAATCAATACCGGAGTATGTTCAACGGCACTCCCAACGCGACGTGGACCGCACAGGCGGATAACGTGCTTATTGCGCGCGACACCGAAGCGAATATCGTGTTGGAGTACGTCGGCATGAACGGCAGCGTCGAAGTCAAGCAAGCGGACGTTATTCTCAATACGTTCCCCCTATCGTACACCGGCCAGAACTACACGTCGCAAGACTCGCTCAGCGACTTGGATTACTACGCTGCGAAAACCACGACCAACGGTCCAGCAATGACATACGCTATCTTCTCGATCATCGCCAACTCAGTGAGTCCGTCGGGTTGCTCGAGCTACACGTACCAACAGGCTTCGACGTATCCTTACCTCCGCGGCCCTTGGTTCCAGTTCTCCGAACAACTCGTCGACAATTACCAGGCCAACGGGGGTACGCATCCTGCATACCCGTTCCTCACTGGGCACGGCGGGTCGAATCAGGTTGTGCTCTTCGGGTATTTAGGTTTGAGATTGCGACCAGATTTCATCCTGCACGTCGATCCCTCGCTGCCGCCTCAAATCCCGCAAATCAAGTACCGTACCTTCCATTGGAACGGATGGCCCATCTCCGCGTTCTCGAACCAGACCCACACGATCCTCAGTCGGGGCAGTGTGTCACCGGCCGAGGGCGCCGTGCCTAACGCCACATACGCGATTTCACCTATCCCAGTACGTGTGGGAACTTTGGGAGCCCCGGCCACCGGCAATTTCAGTCTCGCCCCGAATTCGAGTATCACCATCAAGAATCGACAGATCGGCAACATCGCGACAACGAGTGGGAACGTCGCGCAGTGTCTGCCCGTAAGTTCACCCGATGATATCATGCCAGGCCAATTTCCGATTGCGGCGGTCGACGGCGCGACCAGCACGAAATGGCAGCCCGCATTGGCGAATCAGACGGCCAGTATCACCGTGTCTTTACCGCTGGGATACCGCGTGACGGGGATGCAGTTCGACTGGGCGCAGGCCCCGCCGTGGAATTACAGCGTTTTATTCCATAATCAGACGTTGAACGCTCCGAGTGCATTCAGCGCGAACTCGAGTGCGGGTGTGCTCGAGGTGGCGAGTAGCAGTAAGGTGAGTGTTACTACGGCGTATAATGCGACGGAGATTCTGGATATAGGGCCGTTGGAGAGTAATGTTACGATGTTCAGTGTGCCGGGTGGACAGGAGGTTTATACGGCGAGGTATGCTACTTTGCAGGTTTGGGGGAGTTTGGCGAATGGGACGGCGACGGTGAAGAATATGAGTGGGAGTGGTGCGACGGTGGCGGAGTGGAGTATCATTGTTGAGGGGCTGGGTGGGTTGAGGAAACGAGAGGGCGGTGGGAATTTGAAAATGAGAGGGATGGAGGGGGATATGGATGTTCTGTTGAGGTTGGGGAGGGTGGTGAGGGATGCTGAGAGACGGAAGAGTATGGTTTGATGACCGCTCGCTATGTTAATGCCAGGAGCGGTTCTTTCGCTGCAGTGAATGATGGTGTCTGTCCCTGGGTCATGAAGTAAACTCACAACTAGGATTGCTGGCACACAGTCCATAGCAAGATCCCAAGGTGTCAGGACGGGACTTACTCCTTAATATTAATACTTCTTGCTCAAGAGCGCATGTCCGTCACAATGCTTCGAAGTAGGTAAAGGATACTGGAGTCTCATTATCATTATATTTTGATGGATGTTCCGTCGTAACGAATGAATCCCTCGTACCGAATTCCCTATGTTCTCAAGAAATGGCAGTTGTGGCTGCTTCAATACATGCTTCCAATGACAGGATCCGCTAATCCTCGCCTATATGCATCACTAATATGATTTCCTGGTATGCATAATGCTTTTGTAGTCATTAGCTTCAACTACAAAAGTTGAAGTACTGTTGGAGATCTGGGAAATTATCAACCGTTCCAGATGAACCACCATTGGCCGAAGCACACGCCTGGCAAGCACTGATACCTAACATGAACTGGCTGGTAGGTGGACACAGCAAATCCGTCACTTTGCCAACGCTCTCAGCGTATGCTTGAGTGTTGTCAAACACCATGTAGCAAGCTGCTGGGGCAATGCTGTACTGTCGACGCCAGAACATCTCGGCAATAGGATTGGTGATACTCCGGCGCCGGGGCATTTTTGGTCCATTGGTAGCGGTAGGTTTCGGCCAGTCTTGCCAGCCCGATGTTGTGGGTGAGGCTGTGGGACACGTCGGCTGGCCATACACATCGAAGATGGCGAAGGTGAGGTTGAAGTGCTCTGGGTTGAGGTGGAATACACCAAGGACTGGTTGATACCAGGCACAATTTGGGAGAGTGGGATTGGGCCAGGTTGAATTCCAGTCTGAAGGCACTGGGATCGTGGGTGACGGCTTGCACTCGTCCGGAGAGCAGACATATGTATCAGCGGGTGGATTTTGTTCCCAATTACAGCCAATTTGAGGAGGTGTGCAGATGGTTCCCGGTGGACAACCCCAGGTGTAATTGTTTGGAAGAGGGGCGGGAGGAGTATATGTAGGGTTGATAGTCCTCGACGTGCATGTCACCAACCCTGACAATGATGAAGTTGGCGTAAATGTGACTGTGTCCGTCGTAATACCAATGGTAGTGACCGTGTCTGTTGTGGTACCAGTGTGAGTGACTGTGGCTGTTGTGGTTTCAATGCTGGTGACGGTAGTTCGACTGATGAGAGTGGTCGGGCTCACAACGGTGGTAGGGCTGACACTGACACTAATACTGACGACAGTAGTCGGGCTGACCACCGTAGTTGGAGTGACAATAGTAGTTTCGCTGATCACGGTGGTCGGGCTGACAACAGTAGTCGGAATGACCTCAGTAGTCGGAACGACGACAGTAGTCGGGCTGACACTGACACTGACGACGGTAGTAGGGCTGGCACTGACGCTGACCACAGTAGTTGTGCTCACGATAGTGGTTGGCTGGATCTGTGTAGTCGTTTCGACGATAGTGGTGGGCTGTATTTGTGTAGTCGTGTCGACAATAGTTGTCGGTTGGATTTTAGTGGTAGTCTCGACAATAGTTGTTGGTTGAACGACTGTGGTTGTGGAAACTTGCCATTGTGTGGTGGTCTCTATGACTGTCTGTGTCTGTGTGGACACTGCTGTGACTGTCTGGAACGACACCGACCACTGGGTGTTATAAGATGTTGTCACCACCAGGGAAGTGATAGTCGAGGGCACACAAGCAGCAGTTGTCCCCCAATCTGATCCGCCAGTCCCACCAGCATGGCCGAGGCCAACGACAGCGGAAAGAACAAGACCAAAGATCCTCAGCCTCATGATGGCAATGTTCGTAGATGAACGAATGTGCAACGAGTGACTGTACAGTAACGACGAGGCTGGAATATCTCCAAGGGGGAAGAGAGAGGAAGATCAGGAGGGAGACATCTCGTACCTGTTATATGACCACTAAAGCCACGGTGCCTGCTTTTAGCATCCGCCTGCGTCATGTTGAAGCCGGTGGGAAAGGCAGGCGTGTTCGCGAAGGCCGTGCTAGCATTAAACGGGTGGCTTGCACACTCGCAGTTTCCGTGGTCGTAGACAAGCTTGTAAGGAACTCACAAGCCCATTTTGACCTAAAACGGTCTCTAGCGCAGCCATCGGCCGGGATGCGGCGGTAACTATGCTGGCGATGGATGTGAAAAAGCAAGCCGCGAAGACCTTTGTGAAGGTAGGTCGAAAATGAGGAGCCGCGCCTCGAAGTTGGCCCACAGCATCCATGACTAACAAATTCCGCCCCAGGTTGCCCAAGTACCTTATTTTCCCGGTCTCACCAGTCATGCACGTTGGTTAGATCCTTAGATACTCCACGAAACCCAGCGCAGCCCAGGCCCGCGGAGAAAAGGATTGCGTACATGGTAAATGATATTTGGGGCCGAGTCTAAGGCCTTGGATTTGCTGATGACAGATGGAATCCAGCAGATCTAAGGCTGCACTAAGGCAAACAGCACTTGAGTATGACAGAACTGGTATTGGCCGTGGACTAGCAGGATGCTACCCAGCCAAAGTGGTCTGATAAGTGGTCGGGAGGGTGCTTGGGTAGCAGACCCAGGTTCGTACTTCCTTCGCTGCACTCACTATCGGCTCTCGAATTGGTCAAGTGAGGCTCAACTCTGGTGAAGGGAGTAAAAGTTGACAAGCGCCCGATCAAATAACGGCAACTGTAACCGTGCATGGCTGTGGCTTGGGATCACTGTGATAGTAAGTGACGAGGTACAGTAGCTCCGCTGCAGAATGCACCCTACGCGAGGTCGGGCAGTTGATGGTTTGTCGAGAGGAGCAGCCCCTCACTTGCTGCAGATCCATGTTACATGTCTTTCGCTTACAAGAAATAGTGGTCAGGCTTCCCATTCACCGAGTACATCCTCCACAAGCGCTGACTTGGATGGCCGGTAGTTCGGACGATCTGAACGCGAGTAGACTCATCTAGACATCGAATTCGCGTTGCTGAAAAGGGAGGAAGAGTCTGCCCTCAACTCAATCATATCCGATGCACGGTGTGCTGGTAACAGTGATGAAAGAAAGAAGGTCAAAAGAAAGTTCAGCCTGACCGTTTGCGTGTCGGAGCACGGCACGGGAAGGAGCCACCTGTCAAGATTTAGCGCCGCTGAGGTTCCGACGACCATCCCCTTCTAATGCTTCAGGCCACCAATCCTACGCGGACTTCACCCACCCTATGCATGTTAACAATTCTAACAACGCGATACCACGTATAGCGCACCGACACGTGAACCACCTGAACGGTACCGATAGGACCTACGAGGCTTGCGTGTTCGAGCCACAACCTCTGTGCCGCTGTGGGGCGGTCGAACAGCGCACATCATACGGGTACTATGTTAGGTCCCCTTATTCTTAGACCGTGTCTTAGGACCGAGGGATCGTCGTCTCTCCACAATGGGTGGGGGGAGGGCGGAGAATAATTGACCTTTTGAACATGAGGCTGGAGCGCGTGAGTACAGAAAACCGCCGACCGGTGGTTCCTCCGTTCGACATCTCTTTTGGGAAGGACTGGTGAGACAAAGCGCTTCCTACCTCGCCAGCGCTTTTCCTTAGGTAAACCAGCAGTCATCCATCAGCGTCATGATCTGCGAAAGCTGTTTCTGGGCGACAGTTTTGTCGATAAGGCTGAGAATAGTCTAGCATTGATCAGGCAATGCTGTCTCCACTGGTCCGTCTATGTTTAGTGTCAAGCTTGCGGCCTCTCAGTTCGGCGCAAGCATGTGTCTTCTCATCGACCGATGTTGTCTGCAAGGGCTTGCGAAGTGTGGTTAACCCGCATGCAGCAGTCGCCAGTTGCACAACCGTTCAGTCTTCTGGAAGGCGGGATGAAGCAACCTCCCTCGTATCGACTTGGCCAATGCTTCAACTTTTCGAAAGGGCAGTGCCTGCAAATGTCCCGTCCTATCCTGCCATCGGAGAAAATGGGCATGAGGTAGCTTTGCCCGACTTTGGTGCATTGTGTCTTCAGCCATTGTCTTATCAAATCAGGTGCAGGCAAAGGTCGGATGTCTGCTCCAAGCTCTGCCTAAGATGGATGCAACCAAACCCTATGTGCATGTCGAGCACCATTGCCAGCTGCGGTCTAGATCTTAACTGGAGTACTTGCCCCGCTAGATGCTGCAGACGTCCGCTGCATGCTGGGAATGGCCCCCAGATGTTATTGTTCCTTACTTTTGCCACAAATTAGACCCTTCCAGCCGGCTACATGCCGCACTGCCCACTGGCACTGAAGGACTCGCAGATCGTCCGGCAAGTGCAGGTTTTCCAAGTGGGACACTGGCTATATTCATCTCCCAAGCCCGGAAAGCTCACAAAACATACGGCCTTACTCGAGGCTCACGAAATAGCTGAGCTGCACGACCGGAGAGCTACATAGCACTACACACCGCATCTATGGTTCCTACAACACGACACCTTTTATGGCTGTCCGCCTTCGCGGTTCTCGCGAGCTGTGACTATACATCTCTACAGATAGGCGCATGGGACAGACCTCGAGCAGCCATAATCAGAGATCATGTCTACCTGGAAGGCGGCAACCCGTCCATCGGTACATGGAACGGGGCTACTTGGACTATTGGTCCTAGTATCACCGTCTCAAATGGAGTACTGTTCAATCTAAGCTTGCATCAGCCTTTCAATGTCAGCGACAAACAAGCTCCGGCGCTCTTCACCTCCATGATTGAGACAGAAGTCGGCAACTATTACGTCGACGGAGCTATGTTTGCTGACTACAATGAATTCTATGCTTGGGGGTAAGATACCTTTGACCTTTCTACTACATAAAGTTGACGGTTTTCACAGGGGCATGCCTTTGAGCACAGCCGATGTCACTTTCCGTACGGTAAACGACATTTTCTATGATCTACCACCAGGCAAAGATCCGAATTCAGCAGGAGTAGCAAACACAAACTTCGCACCAGATAATGGCGCATTCCTGCCTGCTACTAATGGCGCCGGAGCCAGTGCCCCCAGTGAAAAGCTTGGGTTCTATTTTGGCGGCTACTACAGTGCGAATGGCACTTCGTACAGCTACTTCAAACAGCCTACTGATGAACTCCCTTACTTGGTCCAGGTGGACATGAAGGATGAGGGAGCGGCTTATTTCTCTACACCGGCAGTGGACAACACCTCTGCACCGTGGCGAGCTGAGGCAGGTCTAGTTTGGGTGCCAACCTCTACGCAAGGCATCCTGGTTGCCATTGGTGGCGTCACCAATCCCGCTGATAAGCATTACGGTGTCGGCACAAACAACGCATCGCTGCCCTTCTTGAAAGAGTTTCCTATCTATGATATCGGGACTTCCAACTGGACTTCGCAGGCAATCAATGCGGGTTCGCCCTTCCCTGACGGACCGCTTGCACAGTTCTGCACTGTTGTAGCTTCGGCCCCTGATGGAAGCCATCATGATATCTTTGTGTACGGAGGTTGGAACGGCAGCACTGGTGGTAAGCCACAAGCAGAAGTGTGGATCTTGACCATCCCCTCCTTCACATGGGTCAAAGCCAACAGTTCAGACACGGCAAGACAAGGCCATGTTTGCGTTCAGCCTTATGCAGACGAGATGATAGTCATTGGAGGTACAGGGCAAGGCGGGGGTTCTTTGACCACGGAGAAGTCTGTAGACGTCTTCAACCTTAGTTCGTGGGAGTGGACGGGTGTGTACGATCCGACAGTGGACGAGCCCTACCGACCGAACGAAGCTGTTCTCTCGGTCATAACCGCAACACCAACGGCCAGCGGCATGGTTACTGCAGTCGCGCGCTTGTTCGAGACGAAATACGATACGAGCAGTATCAGCACATTTTCATTCTCAGCCACAAGCACGACTACACCATCCTCCAACGCCACCAACTCTGCGACTCCGCCACCCGGAAAACACCACAACCGAGCCTGGGTGGTTCCGGTGGCGGTCACTGTTTCTGTGGTTGGCGGCCTGGTTATCCTCGGCGCACTGTTCTTCTTCTGCTGCTACAGTCGCATTCGCAAGCAGCGCCAGCAACATAATCAACAAGAAACCGCCGAGGCTGGTCACCGAAAAAGTATGCTTCTTCCCTGGCTCTGGGCCACCCACAATGCCGGCGCGCCCAAAGATGTTGGTTCAGACACGATCACTGAAGTTGAGCCCACAGTCCCACAGGAACTTGAGGGTGGTGGCAGCAAATGGTACGACGGCAACGAGAGCCGTCGCAATGAACGCTGGTCAGCCTCGACGCAAGTACGCTCTCCACGAGCAGACTACGACGGGCCTGTCGAGGCACAGGGAACCGCGGTCAATGAAATGCATGCGCAGTCCAAGAGCATCAACCCGGATGGCATCGACTACAATATCCGTAACATGGCCTTGTACCCTCCTAGCGTGGTCAGCGGCGGAAACGCATCTCATGAGCACAGCACGTCAATCTCGCAGGTCGATGGGTCCGAAGAAGCTCCCGCCTCACCACGTACCACGTCCGCTACTGTACCATCCTCACCAAGAGGGTTCACCACAATCCCAGAGGGCAATGTTCCATCTGCGGATACTTATCCCTTCGCGGCAACACTGGGCCCGCTTGATCCCGCACCGCCTGTGTCGCCTATGGGTCGACAGCAGCAGAGGCCGGGTCATCATAGGCATAACTCCAGTGTGAGCAGTGGCATGTCTATGACCATGCCTTCTCCAGACTTGGATCAGTCTGCTTTGCCGGCAAGACCGAGAGGGGCGAGAAGCGTGTCGGGTGATGAGCACGATGTTGAAGAGGATCCACACAGTAGGACTTTCTAGGCGGGGCCAATTTGTATGCTGGAGAGATGTTTGCCGCTCATTATACAATCAGGGTCCTTTCTTTGTGTGTAATTCTTCTTGAGGTTGAATTGGCTGAGAAGATGAGACTGAGATATGAATATGTATGCGAAATGTGACTACGACAGGTGATGTAGTGAATGAAATAGGATGATTTTATTTCCCAAGGTTCGGAACGTATACGGGCACCATACTCGGCACATTATTTGCCTAAAGACGCCCTGTCTCACCCACGACTGCCATGCTTTTTGCTCGACCATCCTCCAAGAAGGTTCACGTCATTCCACGTCCACCGATTTCTTCGTAACTTACTGAGGAACACACAGCTTCGAGTTATTGTGGTGGCTGACGTCGCTGGCTGTGAGTGGGCGCAGATGCGCATGCTACAGTAGCTTCAAACAAAGGGTTAGCGAGGCGCTTTCCGTACTGCAGCCTGTGCCGCCTCCGCCTCCAATGCGTCCACCATCCCTTCAAGTGAGGTGTGAGTTTTGTGTCAGTTCCGTACCGCAGGCTCGTGCGCGCAAGGTAGGTATGGAACCTTGTTCATCGCGAAGAATATCGATATACCTCGTCGGCAGCCTTGGGAAGCCTTACGGAGTGAGCATCAAGCACAAGCTCTACTCCGCACGATCCGCAAACTTTAGTCCAAACCCCCAAAATCAAGCTCGTCATGTCCCAAAAAAGACAGCTAGACGCATCACCCTCCACAAAAAGCATCAAATGCAAGAAGGTCAACGTGGGAGCGGAAGTCTTGAGTAACTCAGTTCTTGATGCGCGGCAAACAGACGCCGCCCTAGCCTTGCCCCATGGGCTTCCAGCTGTGTCAACGCCGGACCACGAGCATCTACGAGGCCACGCTGAAAACATATTCGGGGAACAGGTGAGGAATGAAGACTACACTGTTGGGTGGGTGTGCGCTCTCAATTGTGAATCTGTCGCAGCATGCCTCATCCTCGATGAGAAGCGTGGTCCACCAGAATACCGTGCCGAAAATGACACCAATGCCTACACTTTGGGTCGTGTTGGTAAGCACAACGTGGCCATTACGGTATTTCCTGCCGGCGACTATGGCACCGCCTGCGCTGCAGCTGTTGTATCGCATATGGTACATAGCTTTCCCAATGTCAGAATCGGTCTGATGGTTGGTATCGGTGGTGGCGCTCCGACTGTAGACCACGATATACGCCTTGGAGATATTGTTGTCAGCTGGCCTGGCGATGGTCTGGGTGGTGTTTTTCAGTATGATTTTGGCAAGACCCTCCAGAATCAGACCTTCCAACACACACGGTTTCTCGATCAACCGCCACCTCTTCTACGATCAGCCGCTCAGGATCTTCGAGCGCAACACGCCATTGATGGGCATCAGCTCGATGAAGCCATCCAGGAGGTTCTCCGAAAGAAGCCGAAGATCAAGAGGCATTACCAGAGGCCAGAGCCCAGCAGGCTTTATCGCAGCGAAGTGATCCATTCGAAGAGTCAGGCAAACTGTGAAAGTTGCGGCGAGGATCTCTCACGGTTGGTGATGCGAAACGCGCGTACAGAAGACGATGACATTCCGAGTGTGCACTATGGACTCATAGCTTCTGCCAACCAAGTGATGAAAGACGCAAAAGCTCGCACAAGCTTGCGGCGGAGAAGGGAGTTCTGTGTTTCGAGATGGAAGCAGCTGGACTGATGAACACCTTTCCATGCCTAGTCATCCGCGGAATCTGCGATTATTCCGATTCTCACAAGAACAAGGCGTGGCAAGGCTATGCTGCAATGGCGGCCGCCGCTTACGCAAGAGATCTCTTGTCCCGGATTATCCCTTGCCGAATCGAAGCCGAAAAGCCGCTACGACAGGCCCTGGGTATTATATCTGGTCAGTGATTCTAGCGCATCTGTTGTGAAGCCTCAATCTAAATGTTCAGAAACTATGACAGATGTGCAGAATAAACTCCGCGATTCGGCCCGTGAACGGTATGATCAGCTCCAAAAAGAAATCCTGAGCTGGTTTCGTGTAACCAATCCCGCTCTACGACACCGGCAGCTGCAGAAAGATCGTAACAACAACTGTGGTCACTGGCTTCTGAATGGAGCTCGATTTCAAAACTGGAAATCAAACGCTCGATTGTGAAGGCATAGCAGGAGCTGGAAAAACGTTTCTGAGTTCCATGGTGATCGACCATCTTGATAACAACTACAAGAGAAACAGCAATAATGCAGTAGGTATCGCTTATCTATACTGCAACTTCCAGGCACGGTTGGAGGTCGAGCACTTACTTTCTGATCTCCTCAGTCAACTAGCTGTCGAGTCATCCATGTTAGATGTTTTGAGACCGCTCTATGATGAATACAACTACAAAAATGTTCGACCTACTCAAGTGCAACTTTCGAAGGCACTACGATCAATTATTGCTTTCCATTCAAGAACTTTCGTAATCCTTGACGCTCTCGACGAACTCTCTGACGAATGCAGAAAGAAGTTGCTGTTGGCAGTGACGGATTTTCAGAAAGCCACAAATCTCAACCTCTTTACAACCAGGAGGCCATACATCAGGACCGAGATACTGTCCGCAAGTGGAGCTGCCGTATCATCACTGGGTATCAGTCCCAAGGATGGCGATATAAGAAGATATCTGTCGGACCGTACTGGGAAACTCCCGAGCTTTGTCTTAGAAAATCCGAAACTTCAAGAGGAAATCATAGATATTATCGCAAGACGTGCGGCGGGGATGTGAGTTGAAAAGGAGGCCAAAGCGGATGTACAGCACTAACCGCAGTGCAGGTTTCTACTTGCAAAGCTCAATTTCGAATCGGTACTAGATGAAACAACAGAACGAGGCATATGGCACACACTGCAAGGGCATACAGAGAATTCGGGCTTGCTGTCCCCGAAAGATGGAGTGAACGAGGCCTTGGCAGCGGCATATAAGCAGACAGTGAAGAGAATACTGGCTTAGGCTCGACAACCGCGCGATCTGGCGCAACGAACACTTTCGTGGCTTACGTACGCGAGACGTGAGTTATCGGCATTGGAACTTCGACACGCTCTGGCGATCGGAGACGGTGATTCCAGCTTTGAGCCAAGCGGCATGCCTGACATCAGTGCTGTTCTGGCCTCCTGCAAAGGCTTGGTTACAATGGATGGACCGGACGGTCCTGTTCGCCTCATGCATTCTACGACCAAGAAATATTTTGAAAGTCATGGAAACATATATATCAAGCCAGAAGCATACGTCGCGAACATGTGCCTCACGTACGTACTGTTCAATGATTTCCAAGATGGCCCGTGCGATACGGTAGCTGCGCTTCTGGAACGGCAAAAACGGTATCCATTGTACTCGTACGTAGCTTCTTATTGGTGGTCACATGCCTATGAGACCGGGGCGGATTACGATGAAACCTCCAGAGATCTGGTGTTGAAATTCCTCGAGCGTCGACCGAACCTGGAGTCTGCCATGCAAGCAGATCAGCTGCGCTGGCAAATGGAGTTCGAAGAGGAGAGCCAGAGCAGTGGTCGTGGTCACGGGTATTGCAACACGTTGTACACTGCCGCGGAGTTTCAGTTCGCAGGTATAGTTGAGTATCTGCTGGCAAGAGGACATCCTACAGACTATATCGACGGGACTGGTCGCACAGCCTTATGGCATGCAGCATCGGTTGGTAGTACGGAAATTGCTGAACTATTTCTGGGGCGCAATCCCGGTCTAGCATCCCAGGCCGACCAGAACGGGGTCACTCCTCTTCATGCAGCGTCCGACAGTGATGTAGAGGACATGGTGCTACTACTACTAAAGGCCGGGGTTGAAGTTGACGCACGGGACTCATTGGGCCGGACACCACTGTTGCGCGCTGCTGAGAACGGCTTTGATGAATCCGCAAGTTTGCTAATTCAGTTTGGGGCAGACATACATGCAAAGGACAATAGAGGCAAGACCTCGCTCCACCTTGCTATCCCCAATGGCGAGCCACTGATAAAGCTCTTGTTGGACAATGGTGCTGATGCAGACCCCAAGGACAATAATGGCGCAACCCCCCTCAATCTAGCCTTATCGCATGACTGGTACGAACCTAGGCTGGAGTCACTGGTGCGATTATTGCTAGAGTATGGCGTCGACGTGTGCTCGAAAGACAATCGCGGCAGGACACTGCTGTTAGCAATGCTGCAGGCCTCTCAAAACCGGTTGCTAAGCAAATACCAAGGATGAGCCACGACTGTGGTGCCGATATCGAAACTGAAGGTTATCCCGGCATGACCTTACTAACATCCGCGGCACAGCAAGGAAAAGTCTCGCTTAGCAAACATCTACTGGGAAATCACTCGCAGCCCCTCACAATATTCGGGAAGGAACGAGCTACATTGGTTCCAGCGGAAGAACAGCAAGATCACAACATAGTGAGATTGTTGGTTGCTCGTGGCGTTCATCCAGACAGCCGGGACAGCTTAGGAAAGGCGCCACTGGCTGTCACAGCTGCCAGAGGCGATCTACACCTGGCTCAATTCCTACTAGAGAGTGGTGCAGTAGTGGATGCAGGCGACAATGAGGGAAGATCACCGATATTTCACGCGGCGATTGTGGGCTGTGCAGACATGGTAAGGTTTCTGATAGAGAAGGGCTCATCTGTGGACAGTCGTGACAAAGAGGGGATGACACCACTGATATATGCGGCCGCGGAACATCCAGAGTACTGGTTTACCTCACGATCCGAGGTCGTTGAGGTCTTATTGGAGAATGGTGCGGAACTGGGTGCTCGAGACGGAACGGGACGTACAGCCCTATTCCATGCCCTGGCGAGTGGAAAAGACGATATAGCATCGCGTCTTGTCGCAGAAGGCGCATCGGTGGAGTCGACAGACATTAATGGACTTACGCCTCTGCAGCGAGCGAGCCAGATAGGTGATTTTTATGCTTTGAAGGCCCTGCTGGACAAAGGTGCTGCCCTTGGAGTGACGGACGTCAAGAAGAGGCTGGCGCTACTGCAGGAGATACGCAAGTGGCCATCATGCGAATCCGCGCAATAGCCGAAAAGAGAGAGCGTGGAAGCTTCGGAATGGTCAGACCAGGAGGATGAGGAACGATCGGAGGGGTAATGGACTACGATTTGCGAAACGCATTCGTCAAAGGGTTGAAATAAATTGGCTGCCTGGAAGGTGCGATTCGTGTCTGTTCGGCGGAGGTTGGTCCTCCTTCGGTTTTGCCCCTTTTGGAACATGTCCAACATTTTTGCTCTCATTCTAAGCTTGCAAGTGTAGAAAAACAGATAGCTATTTGGCTCGGAAGATTTTCATGACATAGGGTTGTAGTCGACAGAAAGGCTCAGCCTCGCAAGGCTTAGGACCTAGTAGTTCTAATTGGCTAGTCTCCCGGGGTTAGATCAGACTCTGTCATTGGCCAGCCTTGCGCCGCTCTGCTTGTCATTACATCATTACTCCAATGTCTCTCACAGTGTCTCTCACTGTCTCCTTTTTGGTACAACCTCACAGAAGCTGTCAAAGTCAAACCCACCGCTAGACCCAATCATACTGAGCTTATTGATGATCCTCCTCCTGCAATAAAGCTTCCTACATCATGACTCTGCACGATGACCCGCTCGAAAGCCATGATCTCCCTTTCGTTGTGTTTATCGGTCGTCCTGCTTACCATTGACGATGCTCGGCTCACAAAACGTGGCAGTAGAACTCAAATGGTGACGCGCACGTATTTGTCTTCGATGTGCAAACATGCATGCCAATTGGGCCGCTCCAGCAGGAACTGCATCCCCTGCGAATGATAAGGTGAGGTAGGCATTGAATAGTCGAGTTGAGAAGTCATCGACACTACTACAGCCCTCGCCATAGGTACTGTAAATTATATGGCCAGCCTCAACCGCTTAACCCGGTGTTCTAGACTAGGCCTCTCACTCAAGCCATCTATAGCAAAGCATCTTACTCCTCGTTTGACTCCATTGTCTAGCATTCGAACTCGCCGATACAGTAGTGATAAACCATCGCCCATCATGGAGACAGTCAGAAATGTCCAAACCACCATCACCGAGAACATGGGCGGTATTGCCCATAGCCTCGCCAACAAAGACGAACAATTCGACCTCGAGAAAGACGTACCGGACCAGTCAGGCAAAGTCGCTCTCATCACAGGTGGAAGTGAAGGCATCGGCTTCGCCACAGCATACACCCTCTTGAAAGCCAACCTCGCCAAGCTCTTCATCGTCTCCCTATCCGAAGACGTGGTCGAGAATTCCGTCGAGGAAATCAAGAAGGATCTTGGCTCCCAGTATGCATCCAAAGTCGTCTGGCTACAATGCGACATGTCGGACCTCAAAGCCGTCACCGATGTCGCCAAGCAGGTCGGCGAGCAAACCGACCGTCTCGATATCTTATGTCTGAACGCCGCTCGAGGAATCATGACATACCAACTCACAGAGTACGGCGTCGACCGACATTTCGCCGTCAACCACATCGGCCATGTTACCCTAACATCACATTTACTACCCCTACTCAAGAAAACCAGCAAAGACAGCACTGTGCGAATTCAGATCCAGGCATCGAACGCCCACGAGCAAACACCCGAAGACACCAAGTTCGCTAGCCTCGATGAGCTGAATAGGGACCTGGGACCGATGCCGCAGTACGGTCGGGCCAAATTGACGGGCATTCTGTATGCACGATACCTCGATGCACATCTGCACGCGGAGCATCCTAGGATTCTCATCAACGCGACGCATCCGGGTGTGGTTGAGACGAAGATGTCTGTCGACGATATCCACGAGCCGTACCCAGTGCGCGGATATGCCATGTCCGTTGCTATGAAGCCTCTCAAGAAGGATATCTGGATGGGCTGTGTGAGTACCGTGTATGCAGCTTCTGCGACGGAGAAATCGGGTCAGTATATTTGTCCGCCGGCAACTCCAGAGCCAGGCAGCGAGTTGGCACGGAACAAGCAGTTGGGTGAGCAGTTGATGAAATTGACGAGGGAGATTGTCCAGGAGAAGTTCTCAACGGAGAGTGTTGGAAGGGGGTGTCCACTGAAGGATTATTGAGCCATCTGAGCGATCTTAACGACTAGATTTCAGAATATAATGAATACATATCTTGAAGACTAATCTTGGTAGTTTTAACATATTCCAAAACCATTCCGAAATCGCACCGCTCAAGTTCGCCGTGAACACTTCCTCCGAAGCTTCTACCTAATGCACTCCTTCGGTCTGTCTTACAGCTTACGAGTCAACCTCCATGTCGCCAGCTCAATAACTTCCTCGATGCTCAGACACCAGTTTATAGTACCCCTCCTCCCAGCAGGTATGCTTCTATCCACCAAAACCTACCATGCTATGCCGTAAAGCGCTGCCAAGTGGATGGCACTTTCACACCACATCACCCTACCAAATATAAATGGCTTAATTGCATCACCACTTTAAAGATCCCTTCAATACAAGCCTGCCTCTGTAGTCTATTCGAACTTCTTTCTACCCAAGTTCAAGCCAACACCATGGTTGAACACGAGCGTGCCGCCAATCTTTGCAGATGAGATCAGCATAGGAAGCAAGATCATGCTGAGGATCAAATTGGTGTTTGTGGGTATCTTGCCAGGATTGGGTGCAGCAGTCTTGTCCTTTCGCAGGTACCAGCTGTACAGGTTGAGGACAAAGACGATATCATTGACGATGGCGTGAGTGATGGTGGCCTTGATGCGAGGAACCATTGTGTCTTTTGCTTTTCCAGTAGCGTCTTTCTCCCATGGTCCGCCATTCTTCTTGATCATGCCCACGAGCTGGATGTTGCCGGACATGATGGCGGGGACGGTGCTGATGAGGCCAATGCAGAGCATGAAGTAGGATAGGCGGGAGATGTCGAGAAGGGTCGAGGTTGAGCCGAAGCGGCTGGTGAGGAAGGCGGGACGGACCCAGACGGAGGTCAGGGCGTAGAGGATGTCAAGACCCCAGGCGAGGATGTTGAAGGCGATTGGGAAGTGCACTATAGCTGGGTGAACGGGGTGGCTGTGAATGGGTTAGCATTGAGATGCGTTACGTTCGTGCACGAAACCAATCCATCCTGGTGATGGCGTAGGGTCAATGAAGACAGGGAGCAGCTTACTCGGTGTTGAATTCAGGGACAGGCTCGCCGACCTTGTGAGCGAACTTGCTCTGGAGAGTGGTTGAGTAAACCATGATGGCTACGGTGTGCTAGGGTAGTGTTGATGAGAAAGACTTGCAGCAGTAGTGCTATAACAATCGTCTGAGAAAATGGTAAGGTCAAAATGAGCAGAAGAGTCGATATTGAAGGTGTTCCTGATGGTGCATATAATTAGACAGAAACACGCGATGGCGGAGTCCGATCTGGCATTCAGGCGCGCCGACGCCAATGCACGAAAGAGGAGACACAGACACCTCCCCCATGTCTAGACATCCAATCAGACAGAAATTGGTGGTAAGCAACACCTGTCATCGTTCTACAATTCATATCCTTCTCATGATTCAGGGAATAATTCACCTCATTAGTGTCTTTTAAGTCTCACGAGGCTGAAGATCAAGGGCGTCACTCCGGTAAGTTGGGGTGTACAATACTGCCCTCTACAATTTTGCCTTCCCCAGAGCAGCAATAACCTCTTTTGCGCCCCTTTCCCCAGATCTCACTGCCCCATCCATGTACCCTTTCCATTCATATGCGGTCTCTGTCCCCACAAAGTGCACCTTTCCATGTGTTGTCCTCAGCTCACGATCATACTTGGTCATGATGCCCGGAGGCGACGCAGGACAAGGACAGCCTTGCGCCCACTGATCCTTTGACCACTCATGCTCCGTGATGGCAATTGGATCTTGAACGTCAACATATTTACCAAACATCCGCTTGACGTGCTCCAGAATGGCATTATACCTCTCTTGTTGTGGAAGGAGGGACATCTTCCGCCCAAAGTCACCGTTGGTGAAGCATGTCAAGGAATACTCGCCCTTCTCGTCGTTGCTTGTGTCACGGCAAGTGGTGATCGGCCCGACGAACGACATGACGGCTCCGACCAGTCCAGCTTTGCGCCACCATGGTTCCGAGTACATCACCAAAACCTTCAATGTGTATCCAAGGACATTGTTCTTACCGATTTCGATCTTGGCTTCTGGCAATGGCGGGTCGAATGTAATCTCTTTGTACAGAGGCGTCGGCACTGAAACGACTACCCGCTGACATCTGAAGTCGCCTCGACCTGCAGAGACATAAATACCTTCAGGGGACTGTGAGATGCGACGAACTGGTGAGTTGAGGATGACTGTGCCTGGTGTCAACAATTTTGCCAATTCAATTGACATCGATTGCGTGCCTGGAGCAAACGTCAGTCTCTCCTTGCGCAGCACGAAGCAGTCTTGTCAATCTTACCCCTGATGAATCTGAGATGTTGTCCACCGTGCTTGAAGTCTGACCGCATTTGCAACAAGCCACCACCGCTCTTGCAATAATTCAAAAAGTAAAGAGCACTCATCTCTCTGGGCTCCAGACCCAGCATAGCTCTCGTCCACAACGTCACGGTTGCAAACGCCGTTTCCGACTTCGTTTCTTTCTTGCACCACTCTTCCAGTGTCATCTTATCGAACTGACCACCTGTCCCGACAGGATCTTGGATGTCCAGCTCCTGACACAGCTTCTCAAACAACTCGCGGATGAACACTAGATTCTCTACACCATCCTTCTCGGCCAAACCCTTGGGCGTGCCACCGTACTCGAACACATCCACCGCACCGCCGAGATCTTCTTGGATCATATTTCCTTCCGTTTTCTGCACCACGAGTTCCAGGTTAAGAAACTTGGCGAGGTCATAGATTTTGGATTGATTCGTGTCGTTGATCCATGCAGCGCCGACATCCACGAACTTGCCTTGCCCCGTTGGATCGACGGACCACGTCTTGCCGCCGACGCGGTCGCGAGCTTCTACAACGACACAAGAAACACCGGCTTGTTGCAGGTCGTATGCGGTCTTCAGACCGCTCAGTCCGGCACCGACAACGACCACCTCCACGCTCCGCAGTGGCTCCTGTCTGACTGCAGCATAGGCTTCGATCTCGAATTTATATTCGGGGACTGCAAGTGCAGGCACTGGGACCAATGTGGTCGCCGGGCGGTGACCGTTCAGAAACGCTTTCACATGTTTCGTGTGTCGGCGGTTATTTGGATCGTAGTCGACGATATAGTAAACCAGCTTGAAGACGTCTGTAGGTGTCGCGCCAGCGGCTTCGAGACACCGGTCTAGATTTCGCATAGCCAGGGCGATCTGCTCGTCAATGTCCGCCGGCACTTTTCCATGTTCGTCGGCGCCGACTTGGCCGGCTGTCGCGACGATGCGAGTCGGGCCTGTTGACGTTGCGACATGGGAGAAGACCGGGCGTGAGTCGAACAGGCGATATGGGTCAATGGTGTGCACGCTGGGTGACTTTGAATCTGGGGCCATCTTGGATGTTCCTGATTCCGAAATCACTGCTGAGACAGGGATGGTAGCTTCACAATGTGCACAGTTACAAGCACATAGGACATTGGGACATGTTATATGAACCACGGATATCAACGACCATTCGGCCCTCAATCAGTCTTTTGGAGAATGCGGAGATAAACGATAAGATTCGGAGGAGCCGAACAGAATGACCAACAAACCACCGCTCACGACATGCCCTTGATCTAGTCATAAAAATGTCTTTGCCTTGATCGGCCTTGCACCAGCATGCTTACAAAACTATCTGCAGAACTTCGATCTAGCATTGCAAGGCTGTCCTCGAGAAGTCGGCTTTCCGCAGGTTTGGGAAGGGCCGGTTCTCAGGATACAGGCTTCGAAGAGCCCCGCCAGAAGAACTCAGGAAGGCCTCGCCGTCTCCTTCCCAAGCATGTACCCGTCGAGCTACTGCTCTGGCCTTGTACTCGTATGTTGTTAACACTTGAGCTCGCACCCCAAGCTCTGCTCGACAAGCGCAATCGCTCTGGGAACGAAAGAACGATCAATGGGACGAAAGTTGAGATTCGTAGTTGTGCTTATTGTACGACTTACACAGCAGGCTGCCGATGAATAGCCGACATGTCATTTCCCCGCGCGTGGGCGGCTCTCAAAGTGGCATGGACTGGGGTGCGCGTCGGCCTGAGGCTGGAGCACCTGTTACACTGCTCGTGATGCTGATCACCAGAATGTCCGTAAGCACGGCCAACCGCAGCCTCATCTCTCTGTTGCTCTCATGTCCTCACCTGCTTGATACTGTATACAGGTAAATCATAGACCGCCTCTTCTTGAAAGCCTGAACAGATCCTTTCAGACCGCGTTGCTACCACACAGTATCCCCCTAAGGCTCTCATAGTCAGCCTTGTTTCGTCCCCAGCAGTGCGCATCATGGCAGCGACCACGACCACCAACTCGCCAGACAAAGCCTTCCTCGACAAGTTCATTTCCCTCCTGTCGCGCTCCTACCTGACCACTCCTCTGACCACCGCCTTCATCACCGAAATCGACCGCACCCCTCCCTCTGCGAGTCGTAACGATGTCATAACCCCCGAACGTCTGTCCAAGCACTTCACGCTAGGCATTACAGCCGCCGCAAAGAGCAATGTAGTACTGATTGAGAACGACAGCTTCACAGCTGCGGCACTCTGGGAACCGCCTGACTTCTGCGGGATCCCCCCGTCTCAAGCAAGACGCGATCCTGGCCCCATCCTACAAGAATTCAGAAGCGCAGCACGAAAACTGAAAGCCAAATACCTGTCTTTGCCTGACCAAGGACCGCACAGTTACGACCAGCCCGCCGCGCCGAGTCAGTCGTCTGGTGGGCCATCAGAGGATCCATACCCCGCGGACTTCAATAAGGACATTGATTTCGAGACCCGCCCGTTCTACCATTTGGCAATACTGGCGAGAGATCCTGATGTCGATCCGGAGAAGAGCTTCGCAGCCGCCAAGGCGTGTCTGGAACCGTTCTTGAAAAAGGCAAAGGAAGAGGAGGTGCCCGTGTGGCTGGAGACGGCGAGCGAGGCGTCAAAAAGGGAATATGAGGATCTGGGATTCAAGGTCTGTGAAGAGGTCATTATCGGGAAAGGAAGAGTAAATACCAAGGGCTGGCCACAGGAAGGCGGCGAAGGGGTTGTGACGTGGGCCATGATTTACGACGAGCATCTGAGTTGAGTCTATCTCAATAGAATGCCATTCCATCATGTTGATGGACTATCATGTTTGGACGGTTCGTTCTCGTTCGCAGCTTATTAGTGCCCTCGTATTGCTATCTGATAAAGACTCTCTTACACTAACTCCAGGAGAAGCTTTCTCTATACGAGCTACTGCTTTGAAAGAGTCTACCTTTACAAGGTCGATAAATAAAATGCTAGGTTAGACCTTAATACGTCAATCACGAATCATAATCATATACTTTATACTTCACCACGATCACGATCATTAGGAAATATAATCCGTAATACCAACAATCATTTCTCCAGTCTATTCCTGATGCATAGAGTGCTCCATGCGAAGTAAAGAGGGGAAGCCATTGCCGGGTCTCCGTCCGCTTATTGCAATGCGAGGGTGCCCCATGCCCCATAGTGTGGGGGCTGGAGAGGCAAGAGCTATAACCGTCCGACGGTGGCTCCAACCGGCTCTGCCAACAACTCAACGGTTGTAGGAAGCCAGCTTGAGCCAACGAAACAGAGCCATGTCGGCTACCGAAGTGACCAGGAAGAATAAGCCCAGGCAGCGGGCTTTCAAAGCGTGTGCATTATGTCGGTCTAGGAAGGTAGGATTCTCTGGCTTGAATCGACCGCCCTGCAAACGGACGGAAAATCAGCTAACATTCGTGTTTGATAGGCAAAGTGCGAATTCTCGAATTTAGGAGATCACGGTTTGCGCCCTTGCCTGCGGTGCCAGAAGGAAGGCGAGCAATGTCAGTTCCTACCAACACGGCGCGGGGGAAATCACGGCAATGGCTACACTGCTCGTAAGGCTCGGCAGCTGGCAGGAGCGGCGACACACGTCCCAGACAAGGGACTGGAGAACCAGAACTCAAGCAGTCAGCCGACACCCGCTCCAGGTACTCACTTTGAGGACTCCCAAGTCGATGTCGAGCATTTGACAGAGGCACCATTGCGTAACCCCTCAGATGCACTTGAGATTTTGGCGAGAACATCCCCACCAAATCGTAACAATGGGCCCGATTACGACGACGACGATGAAGAGGATGAAGAGGAACCAAGGTATCTCCAACAAAATCATCCGGCACAGAATCAACCAGATTCAGGCTCACCCGATGCCAGCCAGCCAGCCTCAAGCCCCGACATGCTTCGCGTGGCGAGCAGAAGTTCTGTCATTGTCAACGTCAGTCCAACGGAGAGCATCTACCTTCGAAACGCATCAAAAAGCATAAATAGTTTTCCACTGATCAAATTGGGTCTGATCAACCCTGCTCAACTTCGGACCTATGTCGCCATATTCGCATCTCGGAATAACCACTACCTCCCGATAATTCCAGGGAATAGGCTACCCAGTGATGACCATCACCTTGGACAATTTGCCGCTGAAGAGCCATTCTTGCTGATGGTGATTGTTTTGATCGCCTCGCGGTTTGAGAAAGACACTCTGCACGCAGCCTGTTGGGAATACACGAGACGCCATCTCAGTGGGATCACTTATGGCGGTTTACCGACGGTTGGGGTGGTTGAAGGCCTCTTGTTACTGTCTGAGAACCTACCCAAGTTACCGAAAGTGGCCGACGACGAGTTTCACAAAGTTGAAGCATTCATGTCGTGGAATCTCATTGGCCTGGCTGTGAGGTTCGGCTACTTCTTGGGACTCGACCAAAAGACGTTGCTTCCGCCAACCCAAAGATTTGACAAGCAGACCTCTCGTGAGCGCTTAGTATGGACATATTGTCACGTTTTCAACCGCCAGGTGTCAGTTCGGCTAGGAAAGGAGCTATGGAGCCGTGGCCCTGGGCTTGCTATCCAGAATCCATCAACAGCAAGTATGAGTACACCGCTAGAAGCTCACAGCAATTTCATGGCATCAACGGCAAATACTACAGAGTATCCTGCAGACATCGGCTCGAGCAATAGTCAACAAAATGAAGGCAGCAGCGACAACACGGGCTTGCTTCAGACATATGTGGAATTGACACAAATTCTAACCAACATCCATGACGTTCTCTATCCCAGTAGGGATCGTACCATTGCACTCGTCAATGTTGGTGAGTACTACCGTATTTTGGATGAGTTCACACGGACAATCACTGCTTTCAGCACTACCTGTGAAATCCGTCACCAGTGGGAGCTCGACGAAACGATCCATGCAGTTTTACAATACACCAAACTATACGCCTACTCTTTTGCCTTCCAGGCACATGTGCAGAGAACGACAAACCGACACAAAGAACAAATCAACAACATGGGTACTACCAAGACACTTGCCGAGCTCATCTTCCCCCTAGGAGTGGCTGGATGTCCCGATGCCAAATATATTCTCGAAGCAATCGAGTCAGCTTCTAAATTATTGACTATTTGTGTCAACGGATTATTCAACAATGGCGCTTTGGCATATCTGCCATCAAGATTCTATGGATATTTCAGTTATGCTGCTGTATTTCTGATCAAGGTTGTGCTCACTGGGGCTATTGACTCCAGTGAAAGAAAGAGGATTTTGACACTGGTTGGGAGAACAATCACAGCTCTTGAGTCATCCTCGTCTGGTGCCGACAAACAACACCTTGGGGCACGTAGTGCTCGCCAGTTGAAGACACTCGTGCGTACATTGGTTGTCGCTACTGGTACTTCTATGGCACCAACCCCGGCCCGCTGCAGCCCTGCGCCACAAGAGCAGCAGCAACTACCAGACATTTCCATATCTGATAACGACTATGCGCTTTACTTCAACGAGTTGGATATCGGCCCGGGCCTAGATTCTGCTATGGCTCCGATGATTGACACCACTTTTCTATCGGAGCCTTTCGCACCGTTATTTACCTCAGAAATTGGCAGCGATATGTGGCTTTCATTGTTTTAACTACTGCAATTGGAAGTGGACTGCCTGGATAGGTCGTCATGTTTAGGGCAGGAGGGGGAGGCCCTATTGATGTACTTGACTCTCCTGAGTCGCTTCAATACAACATATCATTCTGAATGCATGATAAATCATGTCATGTCGGAACTCTGGGTTTGAATGAGTCTATCCCGGCTTCAACAATCATAAATTCGACTTGTAGCTTATCCATAATAAGAGTCTCGCAAAGATGAGAACCAGCCTCATCAACTTCTTAATGCCCGCGGTTCTCCTTCCAAACGCCGCCACCGGAAGCAGCTGCGTAGACCACTTCATGAGATCATAGATGATTGGGAAAGAAGTGCTGCAAGTTCTTTTCCTCCCACTCTCCATCGTGTGCTAGAACAATTTGCACTGGTACGCCGTTGAGACCCTCTTTTTGGAGCTTTCGCATGATATTCAATGTTTTGTAGGCTGCCCCGAGATCCTTATGGATGGTGACTGTCTGTCCTTGGTCGTCCTTCCAGGTCCCGAAGTCCGTCTCGCCTTTGAGTATGCGCACATGGTGGCATGCATCGGCAGCGAGGTAAACCCATTTATTTGCCGAAATCCGTACCAGTAGGTTCAAATGACCAGGTAAGTGGCCCGGACTGTCAACCAGGTACACGGTGCAGTCGTTGAACATATCAACAACGTTTTGAACCGGGCTGAGACTTTGCCAATACCATCCACGCTTCTCATCGAAGACCTCACCAGTTCTCGAGCTCGGGACGGCCGGCAGCTCGACCGTTCGGTCGGCTGGCAACAAGTCGGCCTCGAAGAACGGGTTGTAAAACTCGGGTCCCATCTCATTCCTGAGCATCTTCCCTGTGTTGTGACCAGCAATGAACGTTGCAGACGTGAAATCAGAAGGCGTGCCAATGTGATCCCAGTGGCAGTGGCTCAATACCACGTAGTCCACTTCCGAAGCATCCATGTGCCCTAGTGACAAAGCCGACTTCACATCGTTCTCGCTGCTGAGTGGATGTCTTGTTGCCAGGTGCTTCTGCAGGCCTGGATGGTACTTGGTCAGGTCTTTGCGAATGCTCAAGTCAAACACAATCTTGGACCCGGTTGAAGGATGCACGATCAAGAAAGACAGCGACGGCATGGTCAGTTTCTCTCCTTCTCTAGCATCCGCCAGGAACTTCTTTGCTGGCGGCGAGAGAAAACCGCACCGGAGTGGTGAGACCGTCGGATAGATAATCGCCATCTTTGATTTCTTCGTGCTGAAAGCTTACTGACTAATTTGATAGTAGCTATTGGCTTTTCTACCTTAAGCTTCTTTTCTTAAACACTCTGGGCACTTTATCTCAAAAGCACGACCGGCAATAGCTACAACGGCTATAGCCAAGGACTAAGATCGTGGGAATCCCTCAGCCTTGCTACCACGTGGCTACACCTCACCGGGCCTTTCGCATGGGTGGGACTTGAGAGCCTTTCCCGCAGAATGGTTACGGCAATAGCTACATCAAATGTACAGTTCGGTAGTGTTTACTTGCAGATTCGGTGCTCAAAGCCATGAAACCTGCTGAGTAGATGCCGCCTTTGGAGAAATACAACTGGTTACCATAGGCTGGTCAGGTCAAATACGAGCCCGACCGAGGGCCTAGAAGTGTGCTGAGAGGCTTTAAGCAGTAGATTGGTGTGGATGTACTGGTAACAAAAATAACAGACTTGCGTAAGCTACCAGTCAAAATTATCTTTCGCGCCGGGAAGAGCAAGCCCAAGTCGTTTTGGAGGCTGCAATTTTGCGATACGACCAAATAACCAAGGGAACTGTTCCTTTTGCTTGACTTCGAACTCATAGATCTTCTCTTCACTCAGAAGCGTGTTACTGATGTCGTCGACGCCGTTGATCAAGCAGTGCTTCGTGTAAGCATCTACCTGGAATCTTGCGATGAGATTACCGCCAGCATCCCTGATTTCTTGGTTGGGCAGATCTACTTGAACCTCACGCTTTGCCAGGCCTTCCTTGTGGATTTTCCCCAGAGCCTGGGTGTCATCGAGAGGTATTGCAAGAAGTCCGTTTTTCCCGGAGTTGTTGAAGAAGATGGATGCAAAGGACGGTGCAATGACACATCGAAAGCCGAAGTCCACCAGAGCCCATACGGCATGCTCTCGTGATGACCCGCAGCCAAAGTTCTCTCCCGTACAAACTAGAATTTTCGAATTGCGATAAGGTTGTCCATTGAGAACAAATTGAGGGAGCTCTTCGTGCGTCTCGCTATCGTATCTAAGGTCTCGGAACAGATTGCGTCCTAGACCAGTCCGCTTGATAGTCTTGAGGAAGGCACCTGGAATAACCAGATCTGTGTTGATGTTTTGCATGTTAAATGGTGCTGGAACTGATGCAACAGTGTCGAACTTAGGGATACCGTCAGCACTCTTCACCGCATGCCTTGCAGCTCGATTGGCAACGATGTCGTCTTTGGGTTTGGGACCAGATTCAGGGGCAGAGGCGGTCACTTTAACGGATCCATAGCTCTTGACCATGTCACCACCAAGCGTCAATTTGGTTATCCTGATTGATCCGTTCTCGGTGGTCAAGAAATTTCTCACGTCAGTCATGTGGCCTTCGATTGCAGCAGCAGCAGCCATTGCTGGCGACAAGAGGTGGGTCCGACCCCCTGGCCCTTGCCTCCCTTCAAAATTTCTGTTCGTCGTGGATGCACACCGCTCACCAGGAGACAAGACATCAGGGTTCATGGCTAGGCACATGGAGCAACCAGCTTCCCGCCAGTCGAAATTGGCGGCTTTGAAGATCACGTCTAGACCTTCATTTTCTGCTTGCTGCCTCACCAGTCCAGAGCCTGGGACAACCATGGCATAGACCGAGTCTGAAACTTTTCTGCCCTTTGCTACCCTTGCAGCCGCTCTCAGGTCTTCAATCCTTGAGTTCGTGCAAGATCCGATGAACACTCGGTCGATCTTGATATCTGTGGCCAACATGTTGGCTTCCAGATCCATGTACTTCAGAGATCTCCGGATTGCAGCAGCTTTGAAAGGCTTGGTATTGTCATAGTCCGCTGGATCCGGAACTCTGCCAGTGACTGGGATAGCATCATCAGGCGAGGTTCCCCAAGTTATGGATGGGGTGATATCCGCAGCATCTATTGTAACCGTGAAGTCCCAGTGAGCATCTTCGTCGCTATATAAGGTCTTCCAGTATGCAAGTGCGTGGTCCCAATCGGCCCCAGAAGGAACAAGAGGGCGATCTTTGAGGTATTCAAAGGTGACATCGTCGGGTGCAACAAGTCCGGTTCGAGCACCACCTTCGATACTCATGTTGCACAGCACCATTCTTGCCTCCATTGATAGATTTCGGATTGTAGACCCACAAAACTCAATGACGCATCCTGTTGCTCCCGCTGTACCGATCCTACCCAGCAGGTGTAAGATAATGTCCTTGGAGTATACGCCAAGGCCGAGCTCGCCCTCGACGCAAACGCGGAAGTTCTTGTACTTCCTTTGAAGCACAGTCTGTGTTGCCAGCACATGCTCGATATCTGAAGTACCTCCACTGACAGCCAGCGCGCCCACCGCTCCATGTGTTGGTGTATGTGAGTCACCGCAGAAAATCATGGACCCTGGCAGTGTGAGGCCTTGCTCTGGGCCAACGACATGGACAATACCCTGTCTTCGGTCGGACATGCCAAAATATTTGATGTTGTGCTCTTTGAGATTCTTTTCGAGCAAGGTGATCTGAGTTCTAGCCTGGGGCTCCGTGACAAACGACGCGGCATCTTGATAGTTGGATCGATCATCTGTCGGAACATTGTGGTCGACCGTGGCGAGTGTCAGATCAGTCCGTCGGACAGGCCTGGAATTCTTTCTGAGTCCGTCGAAGGCCTGTGCGGTAGGAACTTCGAAGATCAAGTGGGCGTCCACATACAACAATGGTGCTGTCGTGTTGTCAGGGTCAACCAGATGGTCTCGGTAAATTTTGTCGTACAATGTGAGAGCCATATCCAATTCGTCCTCGAAGAACAAACTCAACGATCTAGCCTGACAAGTGTGATAGAAGCGTCCTATAGGACTAGGGAGCGTTCTTGAGGTGTAATAAAGGGAGGAGGAAGGGTCCTTCAACGGTTTTCGTAATACTCTCAATTAAAAATGGAGAGCCTCGAAACAATATCAATAGTTACTTTGTCTGATATACTAAGCCTGACAACATATCGACACCAGGTTCTATGAGTCATTAGTCGCTGGTTATACGCGGCGGCTTTTCTGGATCAAACAGTGTTAGGTTTATGTTAGCCGGCGTTGTAGGGATAAACAGCAAGTATCTTTAGTGTTGGGTGATCAGCCTCTCGAGGGTGCCGTGGGGGATTTAGGGATGGGGAAATGGCTATAGCCGAGGATGCTAGAGCCGCTTGGGGGTTGGCCAAGGCTGCGGAGTTCGATGGGTTTAGCGAGGTCACGCGAGGTCCAAACCCCAACTCTCACGAGGATTATTATCCTGCGAGTGGTATGATGGATGAGCATTCCCTGTTGTTTGTGATCAAAATGATTTCATGAGGAAAATAGGATTGTCAATCACTGAAGTAGCATGAGGTCAAAGATGATGTACTCTAAGTGTTAATCTGTCTACTATGATTCAATTGCGAAACAAAAATCTCACAACCTACTGCTAGTTTCAGGCATCGAAGATGCTTCTGACCGGTCCAAGACCTGCTTGAGGGCAGTAACAACGGCGTCTCCCATGTCCGTACAAGAAGCACTACCACCAATGTCACCTGTTCGCACCTCCAGACCACCAGCCTCCTTGTCATCAAGCGCAATACTGACAGCCTCGTCAATTGCGTCAGCTAAGAAATCCAAGTCGCAGCTATATCTCAGCATCATAGCGGCGCTTTGAATCGTAGCAATGGGATTGGCTTTGTTGGGAGCCAAGTCTGGCGCAGAGCCGTGGCTAGGCTCGTACATTCCCGTTGACAATGCCTCTCCCGGAATACCGGACAAGCAAGCGGATGGGCTGAAGCCAAGGGATCCGACTACTGCAGCAGCTTCATCGGAAAATAGATCGCCAAAGATATTGTCACATAGGACAATACCGTTTAGTGATCGAGGGTTCTTCACCATGATCAGAGCAAGTGAGTCTGACAGCTGGTGATGGAGAGGAATGTCCGAAAATTCTCGGTCGTGGATGGTTGTTACGGCTTCGCGCCAGAGTCGACACACAGCCAACACATTTGCCTTGTCGACAGAGGTGATTTTGCTAGGCCCCTTTGCACCTCCTTGTTTGCGTGCGAGGTATGCGGCCATTCTGGAGATTCGCTCGATTTCCCATCGGTGATAGCCCCAGACATCATGAGCATAATCCTCTGTTTCTTCCTTAGCACCAAAGTAAACGCCGCCGAGGTTCTCTCGAAGGACAATAAAATCGGTGCCCTGAACAAGAGATTCCTTGAGGGGCGAGCATTTGGCGACGCCTTTGGAAGGAATCTTACAGGGTCGAATGTTGGCCCAGCAATTCAGAGCCTTCCTTAGGTCCAGCACAGAAGTTTCTGGCCGTAAGGCTCCGGTCATGCCCCATTTAGGACCCCCAACGGCTCCGAAGAGCACTGCAGTGGAGTTCTTTGCTTTTTCAATGACTTCGGCCGTCAAGGGAATGCCATGAACATCAATAGACTGACCGCCCAACAAGTCGTAGTCGAGATCGAATTTGATGCCTTGTTTTGCAACGCTGGGATGTGACTCGGCCGTTTGCAAGACCTTGACAGCCTCGCCAACGACCTCTGCCCCAATGTGGTCACCGGGCAGCACGAGAATTTTAAAGGCCGGCATTTTTGCTTGAAATCCTGTCGAGTTTGTCTTGTTTGTTTCTTGATACAATGCTTCAATATTGCGAATGGTTTCCGTCCGCAACAATCTACTTAACGGACTAACGGCTAAAGGCAACAACGAGGGTGTGCAACTAGAGCGAACCCCATGCTCAACTAGCAGTAGCCGTTCCGGCCACTTTCCGGTGCTCACTTCTTGGCTATCCCAGAACAGGACACAGCTGTCCGGCAGACGCCAAAAGTGGCTTTAGCCGTCCGGCTATAGGCCCAGGGAGTGAACGAGACCTCCGCCAGATATAACTATGGTGTGGGGTTTGGGTGCCAATTTAACTTTGTACACAAGCGCAAACTTCCCTCGGACAACGGCTAGAATCTTGTTTACCAGAGAATCGATACTCTAGGGGTGGCAAGCGGCTATGGCAGAACACTGCTGTTGAACAAGTCCTTGCCTCTATAAATGTGCAAGATGAATCTTTCCTTTCTGGTCGATATCTGATTCATGACTTCTGAATCCGTCTCTTCTCCCTCATCAAATTTATCAACTATCATAATGGCATCAGAAGAGCGGACACCCGCAGTGGCCCTACATGGGAAGGGGGACATCACCCACCTCGAAGACCAGACAGTGACCGCCACGGACACCACCGAGAAAAAAGTCGAAGTGGTGGGACAGCTCGAGGCTCTTGCCTTCAGCTACACCAAGGCTGAGGAGAAGAGGTATCTCTTGAAGATTGATGTTATCGTGCTTGGATATGTGTCAGGAGCCTATCTCTTGGCCTACATGGATCGAGGAAACATCGGGAACGCCAACACTGCAGGGATGTCCAAGGACTTGGGCCTCACCGACAACCAGTACCAGTGGGTGTTGACCGCCCTGTACATGGGATACATCCTGTTCGACTGGCAGACAATCTTCTACAAGATCTTTCCAGCTCGATATTACGTCCCAACCGTCATTTGCGTCTGGGGTATCATTGCGGGATGCTGTGGAGCTGCGCAGAACTTCACCGGTCTGATTATACTGCGTCTCTTGCTGGGGATCTTCGAGTCTTCGTACAGCCCCGGGCTCGCCTATTTTTTCTCCTTCTTCTACTACCGAAGAGAGATGGGTCGACGTCTCGGCTGGTACGTGTCCATCGCTCCACTCGGTGCCTCTTTTGCTGGAGCCTTTGCATATTTCGTGACGAAAGGTCATCATTCAATTGCTGGCTGGCGGGCTCTATTTCTCGTTGAAGGACTGCCAGCGGTAGCTGTTGGTCTTTTCGGTTACTACTGGCTTCCCTCGAACAGTCAAGACTGCCAGTTCTTGAATGAGAAAGAAAAGAAGATCGCTTTGGCTCGAACAGTTCGCATGACCGGGAACGAAGAGCGAAGCCGAAAGATTAATATCAAAGCCTTTTTCAAAAGCTTGTTGGACCTCAAGAACTGGTTGCCGACCCTCATCTACTTCTCCTGCAACGTCGGCTACTCTTCCCTACCTATCTATATACCGGCAATTCTCACAGGCATGGGCTTCACGTCTATCCATGCCCAAGGCCTCTCTGCACCGCCATATCTGTTCGCCTGCTTGGTGGTACTGGCAATTGGCCATCTATCGGATCGATTTCAACTTCGAGGCTACTTCCTTGCCGGATGCATCTCAACCGGTGGTATCGGATATATCATCCTCGTTACCGTCAACTCAGTTGCCGTCAAATACTTTGCACTGTTCCTGGTTGCTGGAGGATTGTACCCGTGCATTGGTCTGGTGCTTTCCTGGGTCGCAAACAATAATGGAAGCGACAGCAAGAGAGGCGCCGGTTTCATCCTCATGAACTTTGTGGGTCAATGCGGTCCCCTGGTCGGCACTCACATAGTAAGTTCCTCCTGTCTTACACTGATGATTGTTGCTAGCGAGTTCTGAGGCATGGACTGACTTCAAGAACAGTTCCCGGGATCCGAGGCTCCTCACTATCGGAAAGGGTTCATTATCTCACTGAGCTTTTGCTTCTTTGCTGCCACACTGGCACTGCTACAAGTTGCCTGGCTAGCGCATCTCAACAGGAAGCTTGATGCTCTCCACGGACCAGTTCGCCAGAATATCGACACGGAAGATGAGATCGGAGAGGAGACTGATGCCAGCACAAATTTCAGATACATGTGAGTACTATTCTTTGTTGCAGATCTGATGGCCATACTGACCTTATACTTAGTTTGTGATCTATATTGCAACAGAACAAAGTACAGAAGATTTAGTGACAAGAACATTGGAAGTATCAATGGTGGACTCCGTTGAGGATATTAGTGCGAGTAAAAGCTCTGAGATATATGATCATGGGTGTTTCCAAGTCATCTTTAAAGCTACAGTTACTCGATGTCTTCGCCACCATTGTCATAATAAATAAGCCTATCTGATCCATCGGACATCGTCCATTCTTGTAGCTGCTGTGCTGATAGATAAGACCATTGCCAAACAGAAGAATAGGGCTATGGTTTTGTCCGTTAGTCTTCTGTCCGTCATTTGATGGACTATCACATCTAACCAGTTCGTTCTCGTTCACCTGACACTAGACATGGCTTAGTGGCAGCCATCTCCTCCGCAATGCAACTGCGTCTCATCGAAACTCAGGACACCGTCCCCATCCAGATCATGCATGGCGAACTTGGCGAGCACGTTCTGCCCGTAGTGGCCTCCAATCTCCGCTTCTGGAACGTTGAAGAATCCCAGATATTGTTCTTTCGAGACTACCGACGTGCCATTGATTTGTAGGCCACCACTCACATCCTCGAAGAGCTGGATTTGATCAGCTAGAGCATCCCGCTCTTCGAGTGATGGATAATCGACGGCCTGAACTGGAAGGGCGGTTGGTGGAGGGGACACGCTTGGTCTTTCCGATGGGGGGGTTTCCGTTGCCGGTAATGTCACCGTCACCGTCGTTGGTTGTACGAACACGGTCGTTGGTGGTGGTGAAACCGTCAAAAGGAGGTTACCTTCACGGCAGGTCCACGTCTTTTGACCGTTGACCGGATCCGATGGAGCCGTGAGGGTAGTTACGTACGTGGTGCCGCTGTAGCTGACCGTAGATTCGATTACCGTAACTGTCCATAGAGTCAGTCGTGGGAATTACAGTAAAAGCGACCTTGCACTTACCGCCTTGACACTTGCAGCAGAAACCGTTGCACTTTCCGTAGCCACAGCAAGGGGTCTGAGGAGTATCGTCCCAGCATACCTCGGGCCATAGCTTTCCCCTGAGATCGCAGCACGTGGCGTCCACTGATGGCAGGATGAGGGAGAAGCATAGGGAAATAATATACCAAAAGGTGAGCTGATACATCTTGAGACGCGACGAGAATAATTCAATAAAGGTGAAGCGCTTCCGTCGTAGGTGCCTGAAGTCTGCTAGGGGCGAGGTTGAAAGGACAAGTTTCAAGACTGGGAAAAGCTTCTTAAACATAGGGAAGACCTGTGTAAGCTTTCCATTATCCGGCCGATCGTCACTTGACAACAAGATGGCTTCGAGGATGATCAGGGAGCACTGGCTGCGTTGATCTACAGATGCTCGTGGGCTTGCAGAGCTCATCCCAATCCATGCCTTGGTCAACCTGTGGAATTCACCAGAACCAAAGAGTCGCTCAAGCTGGAATCTTGACAGCAGCAACCATCAAGATACGATTGACAGCAGCATTTCCGTCTTGGATGTCTGATGAACAAACATCTCACTGGCCCGCTGGGTTAAAGGCTTATATTCCAAATTGAATGAGCTAACCAGCACACAAAGTTAGTACTTACAAGCAACGAAGAAAGGTAATCCCGTTTAAGAAGATGATCGTGCGTGCCAAACCTTAACGCAACTTGTTGAAGTCGGCACCAGAGGTGGAACAGTCTGGACAAAGACCAGTACCATGGTACATGATAAAAACCACAAAAACATCGACAAGTCCGCCTCATGGTAGAGAACGGGAAAGGTTGTCAAGAAGATTCGATCAAGCAGGATGAAGTGCACTCTTGAGCAAATGCTCCTCCGATGGCAAGCCTTACTGCGGAGTTCTATGATCCGATGGGCAACATTGATGTTTTGACGACAAAATGTCTTTTATAGGTCTGAGAAGCTGAGACAAGGTTTAAGTGGTGGTATCGAATAAGTCTAGCCTAGGTGCACACCCCGCACCACGAGACTAACCTCCGGACGGTGTTCCTGATTCATGTCCCTGATTCATTACGCTGGCAAACCTATCTTCATATTAATTTAAGGAGATAAGCTAGCAGCTTGACAACCTTGTGGCTTTGAAGCTGTACAAGTTATTGTCACCTAGTATATAGCGGTTCTAGGACTGAGAGAGTGAAGGGTATTATGTCAGCATCACATTCAGCGACAACAAGACCGAGAGCTTGTGAAGAATGTCGGCAACAGAAGGTACGTCGAAGTCCAATTTCAATAGATTAACCCACCTGCTTCCCTCTATGGACCCTAGACCAACCTACCAGTCAGAAGCTTACACCTTCTAGATAAGATGCGATGCGCATCTTGATTACTCAAAGCCATGTTCCAAGTGTAGGAAGTCGGGTGTGCAATGCGTCTTCATAACTGACTTTACAAGGAGAAAAACTCGATCGTACGTGGGTCTTGCCTCTTGGACAAAGGCAATGTTTTGGCTGACTAGGGCATAGAAAGGCGAACATGCAGCGAGAAATAGACGGATTCCGGAGAGCACTGCAACTTGTAGACGAAGCAGAGGAACCCAGAAACGTTCCACCTGCACCTCCGACACGTTCAAATCTCAATCCTCTATCGTCCATGGCCACTGCGGGGTTGTCACAACCTGAGGCTAGAGGCAGTTCTATCTTTCCGTCGCTTGATGTCCCATCTACACTGACAACAATTCCAAATCCTGAAGAATGTCCGGCTCTTCCGACAAGCTCTCACCAGGAGCCGACCAGACACCCATCGGTCTTTCAATATCCCTACCACTCTTCAACTATTGCTATTACTTCGGCAGCTCACCCTGAGGCGCAAGTCACCACTTTCTCCCCGTCGCTAGACGGCCTCGAAATTGAGCCTCAAAAACTGGAGGATTGCTACTCCTTGTCAGTACTGCCCTTGACAATAACTTTCATTTTCTAGTCAAAATTGACCATAGGTAGATACTTCAAGCATTACCATTCAATGATACCAATCTTGGATCCACGACAAAGCTGGCGCGACTGCTTCCAATATTCGCCATTGCTGTTCTGGACCATCATTGTGACTGGCTCAAGAAGATACAGCCTAGATCCCACACTCCTGGAAATGCTGGTTCCGAAAGTCTCCAGCCTAGCAGCACTGTCGACAATCAGAGCTTCCAAGTACATTCCGACGATTTCTGCACTCCTCCTTCTCTGCGTTTGGCCATTACCAATGGAAAATGCATCAGATGATCCTTCACCTGTTTATGCAGGAGTAATAATGCAACTATCTCAACAAAACGGACTGCATATGCTTGGTAGGAGGCAAGATTTTTCACAGAACCATTTGATCAGGGATACCAACAGCGACATCTTTCTCGCCACTCTGTGGGCTTGGTGTAAACTGATCTGCTGCTGGTATGATACCCAGACGCGACCCGGATAGCTAGATTCTAATTTCTACTCTCAGTGTCAATGTGTACTGCGGCTTACACCCTCACCTTTTTGAAGACGCCTTCGACTTAGAGCCACAGAGTAATGACGTCCTTGACTCTTTGAGCAGACCCGTCTTTTGGATGCTACAGTTTGTCGGCCTCATGTCGAATGCCCATCACACTTTGATGAGAGGTAGATATGGAGAAGAAGATGTTGAGATGCCTTACCAGCTTCTAGCTATGATCAAATTTTACGACGACGAGATCTTGAGAATCAGGCGACAAGCTCAAGGACATCTTGGTAGGGCTTACTCTTCCCTTTTCTTGCCTCTCGCCAATGCAAAACTGACCATAAACAGCCGAGATTTATTTCAACTCTGCAAGATTGCACATAGGAGCGTATTATTTCTTTATTTTCGAGCTCCAGCCTTCGAAACTTTCGCGCCTTGTTGAGTTGCACCATGTCGCATGTGCCTTTATCAGAAATATCACGGATCGAGATCAAAAAGACGATTATGCACTCTACATTTCTGAGCAATATTACAGAACCCTCACCCTCGCGGCTATGGTGATACTACGGGTATGCCGTAGCACAGAACTCAACTCGACGATCGACTATTCACTCGGGGAACAATCATATTTCGCGGCCATTCGCATATTTAAGAAGAGGGCCTTGAAGAACAATGACCTCAATGCCCGCATGGCAGCGACATTGTCGCAACTATGGCGGAGTAAGCGCGTTTTCGTCCGACGTGATGGATCACTGGACAGCCTAAATGTTCGAATTCGAACCAGAGGGGTAAGCCACGAGGAACAATTTCCTACTACATGACAGACTGATTGGATGACATCGTAGGCAATGGGAGTAACATACGACTGTCTCTGGTACTGGCGGCAAGAATTCTTGGGACAATACAACCCATACTCGGAGGAGAGTAATAGTGATCATGCCCAAAGCCAGAGACTCTCGGTCACCAATCCACAGGCTGTCGCTTCGGCCAGTCAGCCTCCCACTCAATTACCCGAATTTGACACGAGCGGCTGCGCCCATCTAGGGCTCGACGATGATGCCTTTTTCACCGAATGGAATTGGTCTACCAATGCGTTTTGGTCTGGTGATCTATCACAAGACTTCGGGGAGTCGGCCACAGGTATGTAACTACTTTACGCTCAGAGCTGTTTACCAAGGGGGAGAATCTACCCAGTGAAAGTGGAACATAATCAGAAACGTTCATTAAATCTTTCGATCACTTTACGCGGAACTGGGAAAGGTTGTTCTGACCATAAAGCATTTCTCCATGACAACCCCACTTCGACTTAGACAACCCGTCGAAAGTACGAGGTATCATTGCTTTATTTCAGTTCCTCTAGCGTTGGAGAGATCGTAATACTGTCAAAACTTAGATCTTACAATCGGTTGTCACACCTCGAATTAGACTCTACGTTAATATGTTTGGCAGGTGTGCAGATTGGCGGCCTGGGATCACGAAGAAAAAGTGGTCTTGTCTGTTGGCCGAATTGTCGGCCATCTTCGCCGACAACTCGGCGGGCGGACAACCGGCCTATCCGCCCGCCCTGTTGGATACATGCCCTTTCGGATGGAGGTTTTACGTGGGTGTAGAAGCCTGATCGAATGGTGGGGACCCCGCTCCCCTGAACTACCCATTCGCTGTCTGGGGCGGTAGTAATTCGCTGTTGCTTTTCTGCGAAAAGTCGGAGACACAGAGAAACCTGAGAACACCCCTAAGACTGTCTCCGTCAGAGAACTTTCAGAGGGCATTGGAGCTGTGGCTGGCCGTCTTTCTTTCAGCTCACTTACTACCCCCAGTCTGCAATCACGAGTCAATTCCAGCCGCCATATCCGACCTATTTTATGCATATACACCGTGGCATACTCTGCTCTTCTCTTGGAGTGTGGTTTTCTTTGGTGGTGGTGATCGTAGGTATCATCTCTCGAGAAGACTAACGCCTGGATTGTGGCTTCAGATAACTTTTCTTTTCAAAGTATCCCGGCAGAGCAGCTCACGTACCACAGTCGCCTAACATGACTTTCACACCTGAAAGAAGGCAAACCTTGACTCGTCTCGCAGCAAAACGGCTGAAACAGATCTCCTCGGGGGAGTTGTCCGCGGATGTCAGAGAGAAGGTGTCACTATGTCTCTTAGATTTCCTCGGAGCTTGTCAGGCTGGACTTGGTGGTGAGCTTGGCGAGCCTTTGCTCAAGTACGCGGAGCTTCATGTTGGAAAACCGGAGACATTCGTTTTCGGGAGCGACAAGGCAATGTGTGCCGAAACGGCCGCCTTCGTACATGCCGCCCTTTCGAACAGGTTAGTTGCCTTTTGACTTGTCTTTTGTACACCTCTCAGTCCCAGATGTGGTCAACGGGGCCTAGTCGTGAATATTAAGCTTACAAATGTGGACAAAAAAGCACAGTTCGAGATGATATGCACCTTGACTCATGCGCACATATGGGCTCCATGGTCATTGCTTCCAGCTTAGCCCTTGCACAACGCGACGGATGGACCGGCGAGCAACTCATGCGGGCCATCGTGGGAGGCTACGAAATGGGAGCAGTGCTGGGACATTCCATTCGAGGGGGGGGACAGTTCAATACTCATTTCCGCAGCACCGCTCTGATCGGCTCATTTGCGGCGGCGGGGGCCCTCAGTGCAGGCAATACACCCGATGACGAGGACACTGTCATGCGGATCTTGTGTTTCGCAATCAACATGGCTTGCGGTATCAACGCGTGGGCACACACGGGAGGACGGGAGATCTACATTCACAATGGATCAGCAAGTGTTGCAGCCATCACCAGCTATGACCTCGGCCGCACTGGAATCCTTGTGAGTGATGTCGTCCTCGAAGGCAAGGACGGATATTTTGAGGCCCTGGGGGTCGACCCAAACGCCTCTGACCGCTTCAAAACCTGGATCGAAAGTTCCCCCCTCGGTAGAGGGATTCTCGAAACTCGTTTTAAGCCTGCATCCTGCTGCAACTTCACTCAGGCCTCCACCGCCATTGCCCTGAAGATGCACAAAGACTTTCATCCCAAAATCACTAATGTCGATAACCTCGCCAAAATGCACGTCACTACAACTCCTGGTGCACTCGCTTACCCAGGCTGTGACAATGCTGGGCCCCTCGTCAGCAAATCCAGCGGAAAACTCAGCATCCAGTTCGGTGTCTGCGCAGCCCTCGTCTTCGGTCGTTTCGACGACGACACGTCTGGACGCATCAACGACCCAGTAGTGACTAGCCTCATGCGCAAGATGTCCGTGACTACGAACTCGGAGTTCGAAAAGAGCTACAATAATGGTTTACAACCGGCAAAGATCGAGATCTTCTTCAAAGACGGCACTGTGGTCGCTGAGGCGGTGCCAGATGTCCCCTGGTTGGACGGACTGGCGGTCACAGAGAGGTTTCTCCAAGAGATCTCTCGCTGGTTGCCAGCGGAGAGTGCGCAGAAGTTAGTCAGTCGGTGTCAGCATTTGGAGACTGTCACTGATGCTGGGCGAGAGTTGTTTGTATTTTAGACCAAATTCTTTTCTTTTCCCGTTCAAGGTTCTTAACGGCAGAAAGTAGATACTGCTTCACTGTGGCCATAAAGTCTGATAGGTACTTCAAAACTCGAGTAATAACTATCAGTCTGAACATCCGTAAAGTACAAGCTGTTCATATTTTGATGAACGACCTAGTGCCCAACATAATACATTCTCTTTGGTGGAGAGACTGGCTCGGTAATCTCGTCGCTGACCTCAAACCTGTCGAGTATAGTTATCGTTCCCCGAGAGAATGTTCTTGAAAAGCTGAATGATTTTGAGCAGCCATTGTTTTTGTTCTCCTAGAGAGCCTTTCATGACTCTCGATGGTCTCGCTTTCCGAGCTGTAAGATAGATAAGTTCACTGCTGAGAGTGTGACGTGCCTGAGTGACAAGATGGCCGGCTCATTCCAAGCTTCATTTTCCGGCCCGACATGTTGTGCATGCCCAAAAGGGGTGGGGCTCTGAACTCATTGAGTTGTCTATGAGCTGCTGCATGGTCTCTGGTTATGGGAAGGCCATCAACCCTTGGGCGCCGGACTCAAACATTGAAATGCCGATCGCTCCCGGAGACAGTTTGATTTCGGTCTAAATCGAAGGGGATATTGCTACCATTTGAGACAGTAATGACATGACCCTTTTCTCATAGACCCCAATGGGGTGGTGAGTGAGGATGCATTGCTTAGACCTTGGCATCCTATGTCGCTAATGCAATGATGGATTATGATCTTTAGCTGTCGCAACTGGCATCACTTTGAAAGCCAGTGAAAGGCAATTTCAGATCTCTTGAAACAATGATATGTATGTCAGCTAGGAGTAGACTAGGTAACTGACGACAGCAAACGTTCATTTCGTCACTACTTTCTCCTTTTAATTACTTGAACCATGTCGTGGTCACTGTCCCAATCTTCTGGGAACTCGTTCTCCCTTCGCCATCTTTCGCTGCAACATGTTTTTGCAGGTTTGCCTTGACGCGGTTATGCACCCATTCACTGCTTGTGGGAGCGTCGGCGTCCTTAAACCACTTTTTCACTGCGTGACGTTGTAAGAGACTACTTTCTTTGAGCAACGTGTTGATGACCACCTCGTCATTTGGCACCGTGAAGTAGAATACGCTAGTGCGATCATGGCTTCTCTGATCGGCTGGGGGTTCAACGACTCGATGAACGGCAGCTTTGTAGTAGTTCCCAGTCCACCACATCATCGGTTCGCCCGCATTCACGATGATAGCACCGGCAATATGCGGGACGAACTTCCACTGTGCTTCGTCATGGTAGTCCCGTACTTGTAGCGTTGCCATTGGCTGGCTGAATAGCAGCGAAAGGGAGGTTAAGTCCTGGTGGCCGGTAAGCCACAGCTGCTTGCCATCCGCGCCTGCTTGGGCTGGAATGTCATAATACTCCATCCAGCGAAGCCAGGATTCGTCATGCTTGTCGTAGCTATGTGCCTTGACAAAAAGTTCCTCGTCTCCAATCTCCAGAGAGATGGCAAACAGTCTCAGTATTTTGTAGAGGATATCTTTGTGGACCGTGTCGATAAATTCCTGTACCTCCTCGCGATACGGCTCGAAGGCCTTGGGTTGCTCGTGAGTTGTCATGTCTCTGACCACGTTGAACTGCTCGATCCTGTCCGGAGTTCCTCCTAGCGTCTTCCACTCTCCCCTTGGTTTGAATCCAGGGTATTCTCCTTTGCCAGTGAGATCTGCTTTCAGCTTTTCCTTTTCTTCCTGAGGTGTGCGTGACAAGATCGTATGGCCAATATCGACCATACGCTCTATGGTTTCTTCACTGATGCCGTGGTTAATGACCACGAAGAATCCGTGGGAGGTCATGGCCTTGTGAACTTGGTCGGCGAGCACTTTCTTTGACGCAGGAGTGTCTTTGTAGAGAGACAAATCCAGAATATCCAGGTCGGCATAGTCGAGCTCCTCCTTGGTTGGCTTGACGGGGACAAAGTGGTCCACTTCAGACAACGTTTTGGAGATCATCTTCACCAGTTTAATTTGATACTCTGTTTGAAGCGGTAGAGTCCGGAATAACTTTTTTCTCGGGTCTGAAAACCTGATGAAGATTTACCAGTGTAATGATGCCACTTTATAACTCTCGCAGCTCAAGAAACGTGAGAAGCTGCAAAAAGGATACTGATTACTTGGAACCTCGTAACCTCGAATACTACCGGCTCTTCTACCCGCCGGGGTTCAGAGGCTATGCCGTGGTATTTTGCATGGCCGATAACTCGCAGACCCTTAACGCTGTAACACGTATCGAATTTCACCATTGAAAGGAGAACAAGAATATGTTGCGTGGCCCTCAGCGGGACTGGCAATGTACACTCTCCGAAAACTCGGCCAATCCTTGCCCCATGTCATTGTTGAAGGCAGTTGTCACTGCACTAGTCCTAATCGGGACTAGCGTAGCATTTTG